>JAYKAV010002009.1:150751-238591 GCA_035582835.1 Phoebastria nigripes | reverse complement strand
ACAAGAAAAACCAACAAAAAACTCACAAGCAACCATCAAAACTAAAAAAGTAGTGAAGCTATGTCAGTTCAGGACGGCCGAGCAAAGGGAGTCTGGTCGTGGAAGAACATGGCTCTTCTAAGAATTGAGCTGGTACTTTTAATGTTTTGGTCCAATTTCAGTGGATGGATAGGGGTACATTGGGCTTCTGAACCATGAAACATGAAGGGTGAGATTCATCTTGCTTACTTTTAGATGTCTGCATTGTAGACACCTGCACTGGAGAGAGTCTTCAGCTCCCTTTAGAGCCAGTGGAGAGGAATAGGTGGTTCTCAAGGATGATTCATCTCACCCAGACATCTACATGAGGATGAGATGACATTCAGAATAAAAGTACCAGTTTCTCTTCACTAAGTGTAAAGAGAGCAGAGATGATATGGGCGTCTGTTACAGACATCTGAGATTTAGATGAATCCCACCTGATGTGCTTTCTGTTCATCCCTGAAGTTGGTAGGATTTGAAAGCTTTCAGTTTGATGCAAGGGATAGTCAACGTTCACAAAATCAAGCTTGAACTGTCTGTGKGAGATGTGAAAGCCATTCCATATTTGTCCTAAATTTCTATGGGTGGTGAATGCATTGCTTTTACTTGTCAGGTGGAAAACCATTACTCTTGGGTGCTATGATGGTAAGAAAAAAATATATGTATTCTTTTGATCTCTGCAATAAAATGTAATGTGGAGATTTGGAATGAGCTACTGTCCAGTGACATTTGAGCATAGCTCAGTGTATCACCTTAAAAGCTGAATATATCCAGATATTCAGAACTTTCAAAGATCTTACTTCATTATACTCATTTTAATGCTTTTCTAGGACAAGATAGTTCATTCTCTTCCTTGTGTTTCACATGCAAAGCATCCAGTTTAAATACAAATTAGTCTGAAAACAATCCTCTTTTTACGTTAAATTTTTAAAGCTTGGATTTAGCTTTTAGGCTCATTAATATTCACAAGCACTGCTTAGTTAAGCTTGCTTTAATTTCTCTGTGTGCTTTGTTAACAGCGATTATAGTGATGTTTGCATTTGTATGCGAGACTTTTACCATTGTGTAAATTTTGGTCATTATTATGGAAAAAAGAAATGAAAAAAATGTTGAAAATCTATCTCGGTCCCTCCAGTACTTTCTCTAACTCTTGTACTTCTTGATAGCTTTGTGAGAGTGTTTCTCTCCATATTTATTAGGTGGATTTTTCATCTTTCTCTAAGATGTTTGAGAGTCTGGGAACCCCAGAGGAGAAGGCAGGCTTTTGGTCTCCAGGTATGCCTTTGGCACACAGTATCGACAAGGGAACGTACCCCTTCAAATTTGGAAAGCAAAGACAGCCTTGGAAGAGTCCCACAGTTGTACTGGTCTTTCACTCAAGTGAGGCCGTTGTAGGCATTAGTTACCGGCCTCCGTTGCTCTGGCCAAATGAGCTGGAAAGCACAGCAGCATTTTCCTAATGATGTTCTGGAGCCAAAGTCTGCTCACAGCAAAACACCTGTACTTGCAGCCAGTGGCTGGCTGGCTGCGGAGGCTGTGAAGCGTTTACAGAAGGATAATCCATAGCTGCTTTTTTCTGTTTAATTCTAAATGCGTTCAGTGTTCTTGAAAAGTGGCAGATTAATAACTCTGGAAGCTACAGCCTGCTATCTGTCCTGAGAGAACGTACAACTTGAACAGCTGCCGGGCTGGTCCTGTGCGTAACTCTGAGGCTCTACCACAGATCTGCCCTGCTGAAGATGCCGGGGGGGCAGGGCTCTTCAGCCTCTGCGTACGGAGGCAGTGAGTGCCCAGTCAACAGGGCACTTGCTTGCTAGAACCAAGATTGATGCCACAAACTCGTCTTAGGTGAGCAACCATTGCTGCTGTTGAGTTGGGATGGTTGGGATCACCTTCTGAAAAGTGACAAGATTTGATTTAATTTCCATTTTTTTAATGAGTTATAGCTTTAATGTAGAACCTTTGGGGGATTTTTGTTTGTTTGTTTAAGTGTATCTCAACATTTCCAAGATGGTCATGTATATGTCGTTATAGTGCTATTTTAATGCTTAGTTTTTAAGTTCATTTCAGTTCCTTAAGCCAAGTCTTCCCTTTTGCTAGGTGCCACCTTTACTCTTGGTGAGAAAGACAGCTCGAAATGGCAGCTGTTTCCAAGGAACGGGATGGCAGATAAGAGTTTGTAACTAAGGCAGAATCTTGAAACTTATTGTCCACAGAGTATTTATTACACCTGCCCAGGCTGCTAGATGTGACAGCCCCATGACCTGGAGAAAACCCCACTAGTTTTCCCTTGAAATTGTGTCTTTGAGAATGTCGATCAGTGAGAGGGAAGGCATTGTACAGAGGGTATGGAGTAATGAACCGGTTTGATCTTGAAGGCATAAACTTGCCCTTCTGAATCTTACAGGCTTCTTTGTGTGCATTTTCTTCCATCGTAGAGCAGTGTGTAATTTTCTTCCCGCTGTCCTGTCAGCCTGACTTACAGAAGTACTGTAGCATGGCTTTCATGGTAACTTCCAACCTGTATCTTGTAAAGAAGCAGTTTTTGGCAGCAGTTGTCCATAGAGACCTCTACCTCATATATTAATGGCATAGACAGCTACTTCTCTCTTTGGAGGACCTCAGGTTCTGGGTTTTTTTGTCAYGTATTTGCTGTCAGGTATATCTAGGTATGCGAGTGACTAACATTAACATAGGCTGCTTCTGTCTTGAGCTATAGAGGAAAACCAGTGCCTGTGCGGAAGCCGTGTCAGTGCACCAAGACAAAGCTTGAGCTGAGCAAACACGCTCTGCCTCTCAGCTGGGCTTTTTAGCTTGGACTTGGTGCACGTAGCTTTTGGCAAGCATGGAAGATGGGGCAAGAAAGAGAGAATAAATGGCCATGTCATATAGGCAACCTCCCTTGCAGATCAAGAGTGAGCAGGATACAGATCACTGCCCAATGCCTTGGATGATCAAGAGGAACGGTCCTTCAGTGTGCGTAACTTAGGATAACTCTGCAAAGGGAGCAGAGGTCTGCTGAGGCATACTAGGAGATAATCTTGCTTCAAATGTTACTGATGCTTGACTGGACCCTAGAGCTCAGAGTGAGTATTCCCTTTCTTCTCCTTCTCTCCTTCCCTAAAAACTCCCAGCTCTCAAATCAGCACCCAAAGGAAATTTGTATGTCTAGGAACTTCCCATGCAAAGAGAGCGCTTCCTTTTCCCTGGCTGTTTTGAATGCAAGCATATTGCACCTTCCTTTGGCGTCTTTGACAACAATGTCCCCTGTAGTCTGTAATTTCATGCATCCCTGTAATTTATCACTCATACAGTTTTGGCTTATGTAGTGAGAGATGCAGCAGATTCTATAAATCGGATAAAATATTATTGTGCTTGCATAATAAGAAGTACCTATATTTATTTCATGTTCTGTCTTCGAAAAATGGCTCTTGGGTGGTTGTTTTGGGGGGTGGGGCATGTTAAGGGGAAAAAAATACAATGGAATTCTCTGGCAGACCACCTTTTGCATTTGGACTTGGCAGGAAATAATTCATTAATTCAGACCAACAATCTGCCTAGTCCACTTTTCTTCTCCTGAGAATGTCTTTTGTGGGCTGCATCACAGGAGCATGTAAGAAACACAGGAGGAAAGTCATAGTGTAACTCTTAGGGATGTTCTCTTTCCTACTTCAGGTAGAAAGGTGCAGAGAGTAAATACGCCTTAGGATTTGTTTRTTTATTGAAGTTCAGTCTGGTGGATTTAGGGTTTTCCATTATCCGTGTCGGTATCTAATCCTTTGTTGAATCAGTAGCAGGATGCAGTCTTTGTTTGCTCCAATTTAATAAATCATAGGAAAGGTTGGGGAGCGGGGGGATAATAGTTTCTGTATCTTTTTGCATTATGGAGTGCTTCATCCAAAGTGTCATTAAACTAATCTGTCCTGCTCAAAAAGAGGTGAGAACCTGAAGGTAGCCTTTGATAAAATCTAAGGTAAAAAGCAAATAATCCCTTTGTTTAACACATGTACCAATTAAAACTTAGGTTGCGTGACAGTTCCGTACATAGTTTTGGGCATCTTTCTGCATTCGTGAAGGAGATGTGCATATGTTTTTCTTGCTCATGCCTATTCAACTGCTTTATAAAGTCAAGTTGTGATGGATGTTACTCTGGAGAGTCCTGTGAATTTGTGTAATATCTGTCCACATAAGTGCAGATTGTAGGCTTGGGAAGTGTAGCTTGAAAGCAGTATTATCAGTTGTTCTCTGTTAAATTTCTTCACAACGATTCACTTTTCTACTTTTATTCCATACAATAATTGTCACTTTTTTTCACTGCAGTTACTGCTGTACCCTGACCCCCAACGCTGGTCACAGATGCATTGCGTTAGGTCTCTGTAGAGCCCTATTGAATGTACTTGTGCAGATGTGCCATGTGGACTGGATTTTGTGTGGGGATTTGTGTATTAAAGAGAGTAAACAGATGCAAAACCTGGTTTTCTTCTTGTAGTCCAAACTGTCAGAACTTTTGGGGACAATATTGCACTAAAAACAATGTTGGCTTTGGCTTTAGTGTTAGAGGTTCTGGCTTTCTGACACTGATTCATTTTGGGTTTTTTGCTTAGTTTAGTTATTTGAGTAGGCTCCAGCAGAGTAGTGTTCAGAGATGAGTGCTGTAAGAGGCAAAACACTTTATCCTGTCAAACACACACACGTGCATTGCTTGAGTCCTGCTGATTCAGATCAGAGTGCTTTAGATTACGTAAATGAGTATCAATATAATTTGAAAGATTTGGAATTAAAATAGAGAATTTGCCATAGTTTACAGAACCTGTCACTCCAAGATAAAGTAAAACTGCCAGAAAATGATGAAATTTTGAGACTTAGTTTTAAAGTTTAGGAAAATAAGGTGGTTAGAACTGCAAAATCATACAGCATTGCCAACGTGGAAGTAATGGAAGAGGCAGAATCATTAGATCTTCCACAATTTGCTTTGATGCAGCAAGCGCTGCCTTGCTGAATCCCACTGAAATGAAGGATGTTCTGAGAAAGAGCTGTTGAGGCTATAAAAAGACCCTCTTCAGATGTGCTTCCTTCTCCCTCAACTCTACAAAAACTCTTGATATATCTTACCTGAATAGAAATTAATCATTAAATAATTGACAGTGATTCTAACTATCGTTTATCTAGGACCAACTAGTCTTTACTGTGTATAGTTTCTGTTGTGGTATTTTGGGGTGAAAAAACCACATGTATAGTCCCAATACTAAGGGATTAATTACCTGAAACTTTACTGCCACAAATAATTTCTTTGCTTTGATTCAAGTGTGTAAGTTGTATCATAGCTTCAAGGTATTATTTGCATCCATAACATCTGAGCATGTGAATAACTGTGCCTGAGGCTTAATGTGTGTTTGTGCTTCTGTGTAAAGCTCAATGTAGCATTGAGGTTTAAGAATTCTTGTGTATGTGACACATTCATTTATTATTGTGAAAGAAAAGAAGGAATATAAGAAAAAGAAAGTGACTAAAGATCCTATAAGAGCCATGAAAACATCCAGTTGCACGGATCTGTAAACTGTAAAGCTTAGCACTGGTAAAGATGAGATTATTGTTTCTGAAAGCATGCTGAAATAATGCACTCTTCGCTTTTGAGACCATGGTAAGTCCCTTCGTACACTTTTTCATTTTAAGAGAGGAAAACTGCTAAGCAACAGAATATTTTAGCTGTGTACTAGCAAGATTTTTCTGATTACGTAGGAAGGTAATTGCAAAAATAACTTTTTTTTTAAAGAAACAGCAAATATGCTTCCAAAGCAAAATCATCATTTTTTTCTACTTAAAAATAATAATAATAAAGTTCCAAAGTATTTGTTGAAATAAACCTGATTAGTTCTCTTTAGCCAAATCTTTTCATTCTTTTTTTTTTTTTTTTTTTTTTTTTTTTTTTTTTTTTTTTTTTTTTTTTTTTTTTTTTTTTTTTTTTTTTTTTTTTTTTTTTTTTTTTTAATATCTTCAAATTTATGGTATCCTGTGAAGGGATCGGTGTTGCCAGACATGTTCTTCTGAACATACGGTAACTCTGCCTGTGAGCTGGTTTTCTCAAGGAAGCTGGGAAAGGTGGCTGGGTTAGAACTACAAACCTTCAAGGCTGGGTGAACTGGAAATGAGACTCTTGTCTGGGTGGTGGTGAAATCAGGAGCTGTGACATTGAAATGGTTCTCTTTTTTTCCTCACCTTTTAGTTGAGTAAAGTTCTTATAGCTCAGGACATTTGAACCAGTGTACAGAAGACAGAACAGATTAACTAGTTTATTGAATCCTTTGCTTCCATGCTCAAGCCATAGCAGTCACTTTTATTTGAAACAAAGGAATAGTTCAAACTCAAGCTATGGCTTATTGTAGTATAATAAGAAAATGCTTGTTAAGAACGAAAGAATTATGTTATTTAAAATAAGACTATTTTAACATCCTATGGCTCCGTAGGCTTGAAATCTGAAGTTATTGCCTTAAAATTCTCTCTCATAAAATTCATAAGCTCACTAAAAAGGGGTTCTTGTTTCAGTTCTTCTCTCAAAAATGGATGCTCTCTTTTGGGCCACTGAAGCATGTCCCCATCCTAAGGAAAACCTTGTAAAGTATATTACGGAAAATGCTCTGTCAAACCTCTAGGACCTAACATTTCTAAGGGGTATCAATCTAGACTTTAGATTTATGCTGTCAGATTTGTACCTTCTGGGCTTTTTTGGGGGTGGTGGTGGGGATATTTTCAGCTTTAAGTCATTTGCACATTTCCCTTCCCCGTTCCGTCTTTCGTCATGCATGCGCATATTCTTTGCCCTGGTAAGAATTCAGCACTAGAGCTCACGTGTGGATCTACTCTGAAAATACAAAATCACAGTAGATTGGGTGTCTTTGCTAAGAACGTGAAAGAGTTTCCACAGCGTCATAGTACTTATGTGTGTATCTCTTAAATTTACTGGGGTATTTTTTTTTTATTCTGTATTAACCTTTCCAGTCCCCACCTTTCCAAAAGTACACTTAAACTGCATCTAGATCATAGACCAGCCCTGGGGAGAATCTCACTGTAACACCTGACTTTTCCAGCTGATCTTCCTTGGAAACTTTGACAATGCTCCAGAGGTASAGCATCCTTTTTGTCAGACCTTGCCATTCTTTCAAGGCTATCTCTTCTTACTCTTGCAGTTCTGTTGCTGCTACTCCAGTGGTACAAAGGAGCAACAATGGAATAGAATCCATGGGGTTTTGTTTAGTTTTCCTCTAGAAAAAAACCCAGCATGCTAGCATGTAAACACTATTGGCATACATTTTGTCTAGATTATTCCCAACAATGGTAGTATTTTTTCTCAATATTGAGGTTATGTTTTCAGCAGCAACTTCAGTAGCATATTTTTAAGCCTGCTTGTTACATCTTTGGGGTTTTCCTTTTACCTATTTCTTTAAATCAAAGGTGTTTGGTTTTTTTCCCCCCCATATAGTCAACTTCTGAAGAATTACTGGTCTGTCTCTTGCTCCTTTCCTTTGTTCTACTGCTTGCCTATTAATTCTCACTGATCTTCTGCTTTGAATTTTAAAGCTCTTCATCTAACCAACAGACTTCAGTAAATATCTTACTGTATGAGTTTTCCTAAACTTAGAGTGGCTGCCTCGATTTTTATTGAACAGTCTTTCCCAGGCTGTTTGGATTCTCTATTATTTTCAGCAAGACAGCAAATTTATTACTTTCCTCTAGTCTGCTATTTTTAAACCAGGGGGGTTTATGTTATGATTAAGAGTAGAATCACCCAAGGACTTCTCAGTCTCCGCAGTTTCTTCTTGTTAAGGCATAGAAAGTTCAGAAGTTTGCAAAATTGTGTGCAAGAACGGTCATTAAAACTCATAGATTCACAGGAATTAGGCACAGGAGGGACCATCTAGTAGTACCATATCTTCTGGTAGTCAGGTTACTCATTTTCTCTTATTTTCTCTCACTCAGAGCCAAGAAATGAACTGTAACTGTTACCAAAGCCTACCTTACGTTTTGGCTTACATGTGTCTTTCGGAAACTTTTCATCTCATACGTTGAGATCGGGAGGATGCGGCCCTTCCCTTTGCAGTTTGCAATAGTGGTTAATCACCCTTACTGTTAAAAATGTGTCCCTTCTTTCTAATTTGAAACTGTCTGAAATCCCATGGAACAGCAGCTGCGAATCTGACAGAGCAGTGTTTCATGATCTTCCCCTGAAGTGATCTGATAGTATTTAACATCTGTGGACCACTCGGGTTGCCAAGATTTTACAAGCCTGCAGTGAGAGGGTTTGCATTATAAAGGACACCCCACTTTTGTACTGTTTTCATACATGCAATTTTGATGACTTTTTAGAAATCGGCTAACATCTTGGTATCCAGGTAGGTATGCAGTAGGTTTATTGTGCTTTAGAGTATTAGTGTAAATGTGCATTTGCTGTGTTCCTCATCTTCCATCCCTGTATCCCTTCTGACTCTGCATTCTCTGYGCTGTCCTAGAAAAAAGTGTCTTGGACGGAAATAGTAACTAGGTTTGGGCAAATGTTGCAAGCATTTGTCAATTCTGGAAAAGTGAAAATTAAAACCTGGGAGCGTGCACTGATTTGTGCTTGAACTCAACGCTGGTTTAAAAAAAAAACAAAATAAACCACTATCTTTTGATACTCTGAAAAAAAGATGTGCTTCAAATATGTTTGTTCTGCTTTATATTGCTTTTCATAAATGCGAGTTTTGGTGGTACTCGAAGAAAGAGCTTGTTATTTCCTGAGGGACGTGTATTTGGAGGCAAAAGAGAGGATCTGTGCAGGAAGGTGACGTGTTGTCTCTTCCTGGGTTTGTGAGGTGCCCCGAGAGCTCTGAGGCAGGGATGGGGTGGTGCAGCAAAGCTCCTTCTAGAGGAGAGCGGCTGAGTAACTTTGGCCTGGTCGTGAGAGACGTGAACAGTGTCTGACCTTGTCAGGAGGCAAAAAACGTGAGCCCCAGAGGTCTGCCAGTTGTGTGACTGCTTGGAAAAAGAGGCGGGGGAGAGCAGAAGGGTGTGAGGGGACGTGAGTCAGGTACCTGTGCAAAACGGCGCTTGTTTGCAGGATGTGTTAGCCGCTGTGGTGCTTAGTTCTACTTTTGCAAAGTATTAGATATCAAGGGGTTTTTTTGGATGACAGTACAGACTGCTTCAGAATACCCTAAAAACTAAGAAAGGACAATGTTGCTTGCACTGCAGGCTGCTTAGGGCGAGCACTGTGCTCTCTACTTGCCGGTTAAGTCTGTCCTAAGGTACTAGAGGTGGTGTTGCGGTCGTTCGGGTCTATTATAACAAGTGTAGAAATATACTGAGAAATGGAAATAAGAGAAGGGTCCTGGTCCCAGAATTTTACTACTTGAGAAATACAGTATCTTTCTCTTATGGTTTCTACTTTCAAATTAATTTCTCCTTAAGCTAACCTCTACACACTTAACTTCTCTAGAGCTTTTGGATCAGTGGCACAGAAATGCTGAATATTTGTACTGAGATACTAGTGTGTGCTGAGTTGTTGAGTCGTTCTTGTCTGACTGGGTGTCTAAGCTACAATCCAGCACTCATCATCTCTTGCCTTCTCCAGGCTTACTGGGAGAAGAACAAATGACCTTGTGGCAGGTAGATGGGAGCCTGGGTGTTGGGTATCTGGATTCAGCTCTTTGATGTCCTCCAGAGGTTTTGTGCAAATTTGATAAAAATTTGCACAGGTGTTAAGGACACAGGAGGTATATAGGAACTTAATGCCAACTTTAGAAAGGTGTTAAGTGATTAGCTCCCACTGGTTTTCAGTAGGAGTTATATGCCTGGCTCCTGCTTTAAACCTTGCTAATTACCATCTTAGAGCTTTAGGTACATCACTACATCTAAAAGTGTGTCCTGTGGTCTTTATATGACAGTTTCTCGCTCATACAATAGGGATAACGTTTCCTCATTTCACAATAATGAAAAGGGTGAGCGTGTGAAGAATTGTTAGGTTCTTGAATTTTGTGGAATCATGGACTACACGCTTGAACTAATCCTTTGAACAGCACTTGATCATAAGCAGTTCACTGCTCATAACTTTGGTTGCTTGGTTTTCTCAGCAACACCTGAAAGATTTTGTCTTTCATTTTGAAAGCTGAGTTTTGTATGAAAAAACCGAAGTTTTGTCTTTATCTTGCCTCTGGAGCAATGCCCTATGAGCATAAAACACTGGGGCAGAGGACATTTCAGAGAACTACAATTGACACAGAGGATATTGAGAGGGGAGGGGATGCTTGAATTAATTTCAACTTGTTATGGGATACTTAACAGACTGTGTTCTGCATCACTGCAATCTCACTGGGCTTCCAGTGGCTTTGGAAGGGATGGGATTAGAGGAATGGTGATTAAGATTATCCTTTCCTTTTAATGCTTGTGTTATGTCTATATTGGAATAGTCACTGTGATTATCCGTATACCCTGAGATTGATTTCTTGTTGTCCTCCTAAGATGATGGAGTAGGAGTGTGGCTTTTATGCAAACATATTGCAAGTGTCAGACAAACTCAATATTGGTTATGAGCTGAGCGGATCTTTCTTTAGGCATTGGTGTGAGATGCAATCTTTTTGTATCTTGCTTTTACATGAAAGATCTGCCTCTGGCCCTCAAATGAAATATCTTGGTCCATTCCTGCTCTTGATCTCCTGTAATGTTTCGTGAAGTGGAATTAGTTTTTTCAGATTTGGAAGTGCTGTTTTGTTGGATACCAGTCCATAACGCGTTCAGTGAAGCTGAATCTCTGTTTTTATTTCTCTGCCAGTCAAATCAATATCCTTCATCTATTTGCCAATGGGAGGCAGGAAAAAAGAATGGTTTGTGTAGGTGGCAGTGACTTGATTGGCAGACATGATAGGAACAAACAGGAGGAGATAAATTGTTTTCTTTTTTTCATGTTTCTTTGTTTTCGAAGTTCCAGGTTTTCTGGTAGGGTCTTAAGCAGTTCTCAAAATGATGCAATTTCATCTTCTGAGGAACACATGCCCTGTCAATGTATAATTTGTTGTCAGCTACAACAAAAGGCTCTTCCATAGTGAAATCATTTAGGACCAGTTGCTACTGCAGGTGTCTGTCTTCCTCATATCATCCCAGACAGACGCACTTGATTTCTCTGACAACACCTAGATACACACTAAAAAGATAAGTCTGCTTGGAAAGGAAAGCATGAATACGACCAACTACTTAAATCTACTCCTGCTTATAAGAAATGCTAAGAAAGCCTCTTCAATTCTTAAAATGATAGAGTTGTAGAATTTTATTATTGCTCTTTTTGAGTCAATTAAAGCTGAAATACCACTTTGATAGGCTGTGGAACAGAGAGGAGAAACTAGGATAAAACTGTAACATAAGTGGTGACTACAGTCATAGCACCCAGTGGAAATATTAGCGGAGGTTAAGATTTTCAGAAATATGCTCTGCGGTGCCCTAATTCTGCTTCTGTCAAGGTCAGCTTTGAAAGTCTCCCTGGCATCATTTAGAGCAAATGTAAGCTAATGAAGAACACTTTGACAACTCCACGCTGTAAAGGTTGGCCACTGCAGGCTGCTTTTTAAACCTCTCTAAAGAGCTTGTGCTAAACCAGCTCTAGAGTGGCTTGGTCTTTAAACTTCATTTTAACATTTCAGTTTCTAATTATGATTGTAAACTGGCAAGCAGGGATGTAGACTTGTTTTGCTTTTCTACCTGGTTATTTTCCCAGGTAAGATTCTCAATGGATGATAAATCCAGTTAAAGGTTAATGCAAGATACAGCCTTAGAGTTGAGTTTTTTAGTGCGAAGACTGCAATGTAGATACAAGCACTTAATTAAGCAGGTTTACAGATTAATATCGATAATGGGTTCTTGGTTTTCTATACGTTTCTATCAGTAGGTGAATCATGTGGGTTGTTTTCATTAGATGTGGTTGTTACTTTTGATTTGTCTACATGTATTTGAATTGAAATTAAAATAATGGGGAAAAAATGATGCTTCAAGATAATTAGATACATGAAACAGTCTTAAATATACTGTCTACAAAAGAAGAAAATAAGTTTATAGAAATGCTTTACATTTAAAATTGATTTATTAAAGTAACTTACTAATATTAAGTTGAATTAAATGAGTATTTAATATAAGCCACGCAGAAACCTTCAGTTACTTGCCTTGAGTGTGACTTAGAAGAAATGGGGAGGTCCCTTGCTCTGTGGTTTTGCAGTGTGAGCAGGGGGAAGGGTCAGGGCATGCAGAAATGAATGAGCAGGGGACTGAGGATTCCTGCGCGGGTGACAGTCCTGCCCAAATGGGTGCGAATCGTTACTCTGAACTGAGGAGCTTTATCGTGCTCTAAGGTCAAGGGCTATTTTCCTTTCAAATTCTTTCTCAAGTTAGTAAGCTTTTTCCTAGCAAACTGTAATACCTTCCTAGTCGTCTTTAAAATGTTCTTTTGGATGAATCCACACTCCAAATTTTTACTTAATGCCCACATTTTCACTTCTGCTGGCCTCCTGCTCACCACAAATCCTCTTTATCCTAGTGAATTGTGAATATGGAAAACTTCTTTTAAATAATGCTCTGTATGAGCACAAGATAATTATGTTTATCTATTTCAAGCAAACCCAGCTTTCACACCACATTAAGTCTGAGAAGTCAAGCATTTAGAAAAAGCAGTATTACAGCTGAACAGCAAATCTATGTGCTGTTTTTATTGCCGCTTCGGAAGTCTGGTTCTGCCAGCAATCCCTTCACCTTGCTTCTTCCTGTGATTTTGGTCAGCTTGTCTCAAGAGGCTGTCCTTGAGGACAACATTTCTTCTACTGGAAATCTGTGTCCCCCACTTGTCCCTTCTCCAGTGCTGCAGAGTAACTTTTGTAGTGGAGACAGCAATGACCTCTGTAGCTGGTTCCCGTCAAGCAGGTGGAAACCGACTGATGGAGGGAGGAGCGCGGATCTTCGCAGCTCGGGGAGTCTGCACCCGTGAAGCTTCCTGCGTGGCTGGGATGAAGACTGGTAACTCTCTTTGCTAGCAGCAGCAAAGGTGGTTTTTTTTACATCAATATCTGGGAAGGTTGAAAAGTGACTCTTCACAGGAGTTGTTGGATTTGCCTGTTTGGGGCTTTTTAAGAGCTGAGGAGTGGGGCTTGCTAGTGCTTTACTTTCCAAATATGTACTTCTGTCTGACTTAGTTGAAGTTACAGTTTTTCTTTCATTCTGGATAAGTGTAGAGCTTCAGCAGACTTTCAAATAAAACAAAAGTCATCTATTGGTAAACTTGGCTACTGATCAGAACAAAATTTATGTGCTTTTTGCCTTTTTTTTAAAAAAAAAAAAAAAAAAAACAAACAAACAAACAAAAAAAAACCACAAAGACTTAAGATTGCAGCTGCCATCTCATAAATTTTAAGCAAGGCTGCTGAAGTGGATTATTTTATACTTTGTGAAACTGCATAGAATGCAAGCGCTTAACGAGATTGGACCCCATAGACACATCTGACAGCAGCTTTATAAAGCTGGTGTGCATATACTGAAGAAAAAAATAATATGTAAAGGGCAGACATGTTTTTCAGACAGATAAACCACTATTGATTCACAGACATGGATACCTTCAAGGTTTGAGATGAGCATCTGGCACAGGTGTCTGCCTGACAAAGAGCAGAGGAGTTTTGCCCTTTCATTGACAAATATGTAGTTAATAACTCAGGCTCACTTCTGTTCCAGAAATCAATCATAAGGCTTTTACTCAGCCCTTTGGTAGCTTCCTACTCCTTAATAAACAAGGCAGCTGCCCTCTATGCCAGGATTATAAATCTGGATGAGCATCCCTCTGTAACAGTGGCTGGCTTCCGCTGCTCCTTGTTATGGCAACTTCGGTTGCCATATGGTAAAATAAAAACATGGTGAATTTTGCTGTGTGCAATATAAACACGGAGTAAAGAGAGGATCCGTGCCCCACAGTGTTCACAGCATAAACATAAGCTGAGAAGGCATGCGGATATAGATGCTATGCAGAAGGATATCATGAACCGGTGCTGCTTTTGTGTTATCTTGGAGGGAGGAGTGTGAGGGCAGAGGCACTGGGTTGCCAGCAACAGGGTGAAGTTTCTCCTGTCATCAAGGAAATGCTGTTCTGTGATGAAATGCCTTCAGCAAATGATGCTATGGGATGCTGTGCAAGAATTCTCTACAAATGGTAACTTTACTATGGACTGGGCAAAAATTCATGCCTTCTAGAAATTTTTTCCTGTTATATAAAKATGTCCTTTTAACTGCCAATACCTACTACTGTCAATTTTAAGATTACAGCAAAAACTCCAGGGCTGCTTGTCCTGATTGAAAATGTCATTGCTTGCTGTATAGGATATATTTTCACTTGTTGGAACAAACCTGTACCGTATTGTACAGCTTACTGTACAGTAAAACTTCAAATTTATGCTGGCAGAAGGACAGAAAACCAATTCAAAGGGAATTCTCATACTTCCCTTAACAAAAGATCTCTTCACTGGGGAGGACAGTCTGTTTGTAACTGTGCAGCGTTTATATTCTCTGCCTTGCTGCTGCTCTGTGACCAAAATGTTAGCTCACTGGCTGACTTTCTCTTTGACTCATTGTAGAAATAGAATTATTTTTTGTCAGCCACATCTAACGTAGCGGATGATGATGACTCAAACGGCTTGGGCAGAATTGTCTCATCTATGAGCTCTCCTGGTCAGCCCCATTCTTTAACCAATTTATTATGATGTTTGAGGCATCAGGTGAAATAGTATGTTTGCATACCTGGAAAAGAATGAGTAAGACGACAGCCAATTAATTATGTTTGGTTTTATCAACCTCTTCCTCTCCCTGTATGTGCTCTGTTTCCCACTAATGGTTTTTAGGTATACTGGCCAACTGAACCATTTGAAACTGATTTTAAATTCAGTCACTGTGAAAGAGTTGAAGCCTTTTTTTGTCACCTCAAGTGCTGTTAGTTAGCAGCTGGGAGAAGAGGGAGACTGAAATTTGTGAGTAGCTGCAAGAAAATGTGATGTTGAGCAGTTCTGTATTAGATGGCCGCTGCCTGGCCAGTCCGTAGGTGCAGAGCTGCAGACTGACCCCGTACGCTGTCCCGGCTGCAGGGAACGCGGCAGGAACGGGAGCAGTTGAGAGGAGGATGGGGAGGGAAACGGATCCAGGGAAAACCAGGTTTCACTACAGCCTCTGCAGCTTGTTTGGTGGTGCCTTTGCACGCCGTTCTCTCCCAAAGCGTTAAAACCTCAAGGTTTGCAACACTACAAAAACAGCTGTGACAAAAGTATTTCRGGAACCAGACAGAACAACTTCTCCTGAAATAACCAGCGCTCTGGAAGAGTGCCAGCTGCTGATCCAACCCYGAGAGCTGTAACGCTGCAGAGCTGCTCTCGGTTTGAGTTTGTCCAGATCACATCAGCTGAGGCTGTAGCTCTGCATTCTGCTCTTTGCTCTCTAGGAAAGAGGTGTTCAAGATAGCATTAGTTTTGTGGCTTTTGGGACTGTAGGCACTAGGGAGACAGAGGGGATATCCAGCTGGTGAATTGTTTTAGCAGGAAAAAACCTTCTGATTCTTATGGGCATAGGAGAATCGCTGCTGACAGCATGCATTGAAGCCAAATCCTCTTCTGAAATGCGTTTGTACAGATGTAGAGTCACTGCTTTTAAAAAAAAAAAAAAAAAAAAAAAAAAAAAAAAGAAGACATCTGGACTTGTGCTGCTGTAACAGAGCAGAATGTTGTCCTCTGGGTATAGTTTCTATGCACTGAACAGATAGAGGCTCAAACATTTTAAATATTGAAATTTTATGATTTTTTTCAAGGTGCTCATTTAGCAAAAACTAACCAGGAAAATATGGAAGGTAGCTACTGCCTTTTCATGTGCCTCCAAGGGAGAGAATCCATCCTCATGCAAGGAGAGCACTCAACAGCTCACCTGGAGACTTAGGAGCTCTAATGTAGTCCCTTCTCAAGGACTGGATCACACAGCTGTGGGAAAAGATTTCCTCCAGACTGGCAGCACTTTTGTAACACATACTCTTTGAGTCCAAGGTCCAGAGACTGAGAGCTGTTGGTATTGCTGTAACCTGAAATCTTGCCTCACATTTTGGTTTGATCTGATGCACTTAGTTCTCTTCTCCTCACATATATTGTGTTATCAACAAATAAGTAGAGCAGGGTTTGCATAAGTGTTCTTTGTTCATCTGCTGTTGGGTTTATTGTAATTCATAATCTAAATTGTGTATTAAAAATAATGGTAAATGTTGACACAGCATCTCCCTTTCTTAATTTCCTGCCTTTTCCCAGCAACCTCAGCATCAAAAGTTTTTTTTTCAACCACTGCTGCAYTAGACTCGACCTGAAGACTATTCCAAATGATGTTCTCTCTGTTCTGCCAAGTCAATATTTTCTGTCTGCTATTCTGTACATACCTCACATTAAGTCCCTTTCCTTTATTACACCTCATTGTGCCCTGCCTCCTGGGATAGGGCAAATATTTGCCTCCCTGGGATTGCAGTGAGACTCAAATATTAAGAGGCACCACCTAAGTGATTTTTCCTTGTGCATAATTAAGGTGGATATTTGTACATGTTTTTTTAAAGCAGCTTAATTAGCCATATCATTCTGCACTACAGAAGTCTTCCTCTGTTTAATTGCATGGCTCATTCCTTTGCTGTTGTAGAGGCGTCCCATTTGTCGGTGCGCTCTTTCTGGGTCTGCTCAGTGATATATGTTTCTTGGTTGTGTCTGAGTATTTTAGAAGTATGGCAGCTCTAGATATAGCACTTTGTCTCAGTTTTTGACAAGATATGTTTTGTGTAGCATTCCTGGGGTGTATTCCTGTCCTGAAGATGCTGTAAGGATCAGCCCATTCTATGTCTTATTTACTAGAAACAGAAAAGAGCAGGGAAACAATGGAGAGATGGATGGGTAATGAAACTGTGATAATGAAATTCATCTTCCCTATGTCCTTGGTTTGCAGTCTCACCTCTGCTTCCCGACATAAAATAGTAAGAAGGAAATTAAATACTTGATTTTTTTTTTTTGTTTTTTTTTTTTTTTTTTTTTTTTTTTTTTTTTTTTTTTTTTTTTTTTTTTTTTTTTTTTTTTTTTTTTTTTTTTTTTTTTTTTTTTTAATTTTAATGCCATTGAAATCACAGTTCTAAGATTAGAGGAGACTTAAGTGGGTCCTGTCATTTTAAGTGGCTCATTATCAGGATGCTGAGAACAAACTTTCATCTTCACTGGATGGTATTAACAGTGGTTGGATCAGGCACATCTTGCATTATGTGACCTACCTCGTTATCTCAATGATCAGTCACAATAAACCATCACATTTCTTACGTGTCTTGGCACGTGATAGATTTTGCTGCTACTTTCCAAAATCCAGGTATCCTCCTGGGGATGTGTTGTGTGTTTGCCTTGATAGCAAAGTCTGCTTCTTCCTTTTTATTAAGGAAGTCAGAGATAATCTTTGGCCTTCTCTACCTTTCTTCCATTATTTTCTGGATATCTGTAGCTAAGAAATGAAGGGCCAACGTAAAAGTGATTGACTTGTCATTTCTGTCTTGATTGGTCATCTGCAACAAAGGGCCCATCACACTGGGAAATGCAGGAGCTCAGTATTTTGAGAAAAACAAACAGCACTGCATCTTGCAGGTTGACATGCCTGAGGGAGGGGATGCCATCCAGAGGGACCTGGACAAGCTGGAGAAGTGGGCCCATGTGAACCTCATGAGGTTCGGCAAGGTCCTGCGCCTGGGTCGGGGCAACCCCCAGGATCAATACAGGCTGGGGGATGAAGGGATTGAGAGCAGCCCTGCCGAGAAGGACTTGGGGGTCCTGGTGGATGAAAAGCTGGACATGAGCCGGCAACGTGYGCTCGCAGCCCAGAAGGCTGCATCAAAAGCAGCGTGGCCAGCAGGTCGAGGGAGGTGATTCTGCCCCTCTGCTCTGCTCTGGTGAGACCCCCCCTGCAGCACTGCGTCCAGCTCTGGAGCCKTCAGCACAAGAGAGACAYGGACCTGTTGGAGCGGGTCCAGAGGAGGCCACAAAAATGATCAGGGGGATGGAACACCTCTCCTATGAAGAAAGGCTGGGAGAGTTGGGGTTGTTCAGCCTGGAGAAGAGAAGSCTTCGGGGAGACCTTAGTGCAGCCTTTCAGTACTTAAAGGGGGCTTATAAGAAAGATGGGGACAGACTTTTTAGCAGGGCCTGTTGCGACAGGACAAGGGGGAATGGCTTTAAACTAAAAGAGGGGAGATTTAGACTAGGTATAAGGAAGAAATTGTTTACGCTGAGGGTGGTGAAACACTGGCAGAGGTTGCCCAGAGAGGTGGTAGATGCCCCATCCCTGGAAACATTCAAGGTCAGGTTGGATGGGGCCCTGAGCAACCTGATCTGCTTGAAGATGTCCCTGCCCACGGCAGGGGGGTTGGACTGGATGGCCTTTAAAGGTCCCTTCCAACCCAAACTATTCTGTGATTCTATGATCTTGCAGCCTCTCCATGATGCTGAGATGTCTGCTGGCTTTAAACTGAAGTTATACATCCAGTTAAAAGAAAATCACTGTCCTAACTGTGAAGGATGTGGAAGACTGGTTTATGGATGATGATGTCATCATCCATAGTTTTCTACAACTAGCTATTACATAATAATATAAATTCTTAGGGTGTGTTTTGTTCCAGTAAATGCAGGAGACTTTTCTGCCTTTTTGAAAATTTGAAACATCAAATCTGTGTGAACCAACTTAATGTGATACTAAGTCTAGGAGTACAGTAAACTTTCTTCAGTAGCTGCTGGACTGTATTTAGATGAAGACTTACTAGCTTCAGCCACTTTACGTGGTTGTTCCTTATTTGTCTCTTTTCACCATTTGCCCAACAAAAATACTAACGGACTTTTTTCAGTTTATTTTGCCTAAAGCAGAAAATCTACTAAATGACTCTGGAAATAGAAGCTTGAATAATAGAAGCATTTAGAAGTGCTTTGATTAACCACATCAGCCTTTTGCAATTTGGGATAAAATAGAAAAAAGAAATTCTAGGCCTTTTGTAATGGGAATTTTAATTATTCCTGTGTCTTTGGGGCAATACTGAATTGGAGATTTTCTTGCTGGGTCATATCTATGGGAGTGGAGGGATTGTTTTGAGTGAATACTTCCCCCCGCTTCAGTATTGTTTTTACAAATTCACCTGATCATTCTTTTAAATGGACTGACCTAGAGTGAAGTATTTGCTCTCTACTTCTGAATACCCTACAGAAGTGACGCTTCCACATAAAATTGCAAATACGTCTCTCTCTGAATATTGGCACTCCAATGACAGAACAAGGGAGGAAAAAGTTAATTTACCAACTCTGCAACAGAGTTTGGAACAAGATTCAAAGTTAAAGATGCAATATTTGATAATTAGGGATAAATATTGTGTAGCACCTTCTTGCAAAAGTAGATCTGTMGTTGAATATGCATGCATGTTGGGCAGCAAGTTGCATGACTCCCTGATTTCAGTGCACAGATGAGGCTATTAAAGGTGAAAATGAACTTATGGCTATTCTTTAAAGCTTGGTATCTAAGATGGGCTGAAAAGGAATGATTAATGTCCGTGCAGAATGGGAGGACTATTCTTTATTTTTTTTAAACAGAATTCCTATTATCCCTTTGAAAAGCTCAATGTAGTTTGAACAGGTCGAGATTAAAATTCCAGCCGCAGAAAGACGAGGCGTTTCACACGCCGTGCGCAGGCGCTGCGGCTCTTCCTCCCGCGCTGGCTGCTGGGAGCGGAACAGGCTGCAGTCATTACCTCCATGCTTTCCTCTTACTTGGTGTGTGGGGCATCAGCTAAGATGAGAGAAGCTTTGTCSTATGAATAAAGTGTCGCCTTATATTTCGTATGTAGCGTGTGAAGTCCAGAACTTGAACTGTGGTTTTTCTTGTATTTCTCAGCCTGTGTTCTTATGTCTGTTGGTCAGTGTAGTTTGATTCTGTTTGTTTGCTTTGCTGTTTCATTTGAAACAGTTTGGGTTCCAGGCCTGAACCTTTGGCAGTATGCTAAGCACAGCTGCTCAGAGTGGATCTATGCCATCAAAGCTATGGAGGATTTCCCAGTGTCTGCTGACATGGAGCTGGGGTCAGGCAACTAGCTTAGAAAGGGAAAACGATTTTTCACAAAGTATTCTGCTGATTTTCTGGAGACTGTTAGCACTTTAAAAAAATAATCTAAAGGGAACCTTAAGAGGCAGACAGGGCACCTGTGACAAAATAGCACCGTTCATGGGGCGGTCGGGAGGAGAAAAGCAAAGTGTGTTCGTGTGGCACTGAATCAGCACGGAGAGAAAAGAACTGCAGGGGAGTTCTGCCGTGGCTTTGTGTTACGGGGGTAAGAGTCTGACAAAGGGAAGGTGGATGCGGAGAAACATTAATGAATAAAATGTCACCGGTGAGAGTCATCATTGTCTTCCTTCTGTCTATGGAAGAACACACAGGAGTGTTGGATGGATAGCAGCGCTCTTGTTAACTGGAGTAGGGAACGGAGGGTTTGTCCTGGCCTTTTAGTTATACACAAGAGACAAGAAAGTTGTATTGTTACCACTAACTAGAGAAGAGCTTGTGGTTTTTTTTTTTTTTTCCTCCTTGTTCTTTCTCCAGTGAGACTGCACACATCTGCAAGTCATAGATCAATTCTCTTACCTTTTGACATACAATTATCTCTTTCTTGCCTGGGCCTGTTCTTGCTATCCTTTTAGTACAAATTACTTGAATTAGCTATTCTGTGAGTTTAAAACTCAGAAGACATGATGTTTTTCTTTGAGATATCCATTCTATTTACAGTTACTGTTGCTCTTACTGTTTTTTCCCTTGCTTGAGTCCTGGCCATTAGCTGCAGATACAAACTCCGGCAGTAGACCTTCTCCTGAGCCAGTGTGGGGCTGTTCTTGGTCGACTCTTCAATGCTGAGTTTTAATTAACTTGAGCAATGGGGCTTCTAAACTTTTACTTTAATGTTCTCACATTAAAATATGCATTGTTTGCTGCCTTTACCTCTCTGGCTCTTTCCTCACACTTATATACGAGCAAAACACTGTCCTGCGTGTAACACGCTCCAAGGAGAAGATGAAAAAACAAAGCTCAAGTAACAGATGTTAATCACAATACTTAATGCTCTACTGGAAACACAACACTGATGAGGGCTGGATAAGAACCCATCAGTGCTGATTCTCCTCTTTGCATACAGGGATGAATATGTGTGCAAGGTGATTAATGTCAGTGGTGTGGTTCTAGGTTTACACTGCTGTTACTGAGTAAAAAAACCATGCCTTTGATCATATTTGAAGTCTGGCAAACTGAAAACTTTTCTTCTCACTGACTGCAGTTGCAATATTTAAAGTAAAATCATAAAGCTTTATTACCCCTGCTGCCCTTACTGCCCTGTCCTTTCAGGTTTTGAGGGACCTGAAGGGGCCCCTTTCATCTCCTAATTGAGGTAAAGGGGGATTCTTTTTCTGCTGAATTCTGCTTTTGCTTGCCTAAAAGCTTCTCCTTCAGGCAAAAGTCTGGGCAACACGCCATTAACACCAAGTGGCAGGGTTTTTCTCCCCCTTCACTTGGGAGAAATCACAGAAAAAAGGGAATTAGCTACTTCTGTAAAACTCTGGAAGTAGGTGGTAACTTTTCAATTTTCATCTRAGCATAATATGCATGTATGAATTTCAGAAAAGTTGGTGTTTCTTCTCCAAGTTACAGAGCATGTAATACAGGAGGAAATATTTGGAAGAGACTGAGTTAAACCAATCTTTTAAATTTCAGTGTTGTGCACCGCTGAATCTACTTTAAGTTCCTTTGCGAATCTTCCCTTTAACCTTTGGGATTTACATACCTCGCAGAGAATGCAGAATGCACTTAACTTCTTCTGGATACATTTTTTTGCTCTAGAAAGCTTTGCTGTTTGGTGAAAGGATGCTGTACTTGTACAGTTAAATTTCTACATGTTTATATTAAACACATCTTGTCTGCATTTGTGCAACCCTGGGCCATCAGCAGTTGGGGAAGAACTTCTCCCTTCCTGCACGCTCTCCCTCCGAAGCAACCCCTCCTGCCCTGATCAGGCAGATGGATCATCGAGGCTCAGCCTTTAAGCGTGCCGTCAGTGTGACAAGATTCAAGGAAAGCAAATTCCGGAGCTCGAGGCCATCCCCATGGAGTGGATTGAATCGTGCCCTCGCATATACATCTGCTGCTCTCCACTGCTGTGTCTCAGGGCATTAGCAGAGAAACTAAGCGATTTTAGCTATTCCCAGGAGATATCTCTAGTTTTCCTTTTAGCAGACAAAATGCTTCGTTTTTCCTAAAACCCTGGAGCATTGCAGACTTTAATTTACAGAAATTAGTTTCTTAAACTGAAATTAGTTTAAATCCATGAATTTTGCAGAACTTGAGGAAGCCATAGTGCATAAATAAAACAACAGCACTGAGTTGAAAGAGGTTGAATGTACAGGACCAGCGAGCAGGTTTTTCTGCAGAATTGTTTGGGGCTGGTCCTTTTCAAATGGAATAATTTAGCAGCACATAATGCATTCGTATTCAAAGTGCCTTGCACATGTTCCAAGTTACTCCCTGCCAAACCCCTTTGCATTGCTTCGGGGAAAGTGTGAAAAACTCTTCCAATGTTGGGGAATGGGTTGCAAAGTGACTTGTTTAAAGCAGTAAGGAACATCTGTACCAGAGATGGTACTAGTATTTGAAAATTCATTGATCTTTGCTTAGATTTCCTGGAACTGAGTCCAATCCGAAGAGACACTGGGCATCYTGTCTTGAATTTTGTTGCAAATGCTATTGTTGATGTCAATTAATCTTGCATTGAGTCCAAATGATCCTGTGATATATGCATTGAATTTTCATTGGTTTGGGTTTTTTAAACTTATATTTCTGGAGATGCATAAGTGATTTGCACCTATATACAAAGGAATTTTTATATGTARTATCTTTTTGGAAGTTACCTCAGGTAACATTTGTATTAAGAAACAACTTGGCTTTGCAGTGCTGATTTTGAAAGCTGTCTGTGCATTTTCTAGCAATTTTAAATGCCTTAAACTTATCAATCCTATTTATAAAGGAAGGGAAGATAGAAAGGTTGTGTATGCCAAGTCTGAAGTGGTAATCAAAAAATGTATGTAGCTGTAGCAAGTGTCACTTTCCTATTTTTGTGGTATAGCATTGGTTTGTAAATGTAAATGAGTGCCTCTTTCTAATTTATAACACTTTACTCTTTAAAAGTAAAACTATTAATGCCAAGCGTATAATGCGAATGCTCCGTTGTTCTTTGCTGTTGTAGGGGCATAGGCTTTGGTGGGCACCACCCTGTTCCTTTACGCTCAAAGGCGTGAACATACTGCAAATAAAAACGGTGGAGCGCAGCAACAGAGATCGCCCTTTGGCTTGGCAAGAAAGGGCACTTTCCTGAGGACACTACCTCTAGTCCATCTCTTAATTCTGCCTGTAAATGAAATGGATGCTACAGGAGCTTTAGTTGTAGTTCTAGTTTTCAGGGCTATCTCCCTTTCTTGGTCTTTCACAGCTGAAGTTCTGGCCAATCCTTTCCCACTGTGTGCTGTTTCCGATAAAGCTTAACCAAAACTGCCTCCTAATTCTTTACACGAACTTTGACGCAGCCTCATGAAGGAAGTGGACTTAACCCTAAAATAAGGGTCCGCTGTGCATGTGTAGGATGTTTTTCCATTTCCCCTCTATGTGTGTAATAATTGTTTGAAGACATGCACAAGACAGCAATGGGAGACTACTCACCCTGTCATGAGCACTGCATGCCATTTAAGATTTTAGTAGCCATGCTCTTCTGTTTTCTGGTTACAGTGAAGCAAACTAAACATATATAAACTTAATTAGGAAACTCAGTAGTGGGGCAGGTGACTGAATGAGGGCAGGGTGTAAGTGCAAAAAAGATGGGATATGCGTGGAGACATCTGACAGTAATTTGCACAGATCAGACCTTGGACATCCATTGTAAGTTGCTTGTTTGCTATTACCCAAACATGGGAAATAAGCCAAGCTTTTTTTTTTTTTTTTTTTTTTCATGAATGATGCTGTGTGGGTGGGCTTTTTCTAACTCCTGAATAATAAAAGGATCTTAGCACTCTGATCCCTTCTTATAACGCTGTCTTCATAACCAAACTGAAGATTTCCAGTTGTGTAACACAGATTGTTATATTTGTATTCATTTGCTTTTACTGCCTGTTCTTCATCTTTGGGTCCTGTTCCCATTCTCAGAAAAAGAGCTTTTTCATGACATCATTTTATGATGTAAAAGTGTCCTGCCACTCCTGCTTCTCTTCGGCATCACAGCCTTCCTTCACACCGGTCTCCCTGCCTACCTCCCCTTGTTCCTTGTGTTCACCGAGCAGCCTCTCTACCTAGTTCTCCTTTCAAACCAATTTCTTCTGTGCTTTTTTCACTGTGCATTCTGTTGATTAACTAATCCAGAATGAAAATACAAATCAGTAATGTTTATTTTTTGTGTATCTTGCTTATAATGCACAAAAATCCATCAGAGAGAATGCAACATCTGTGCAGTTCTTCGTTAGCAGCTATTTGCCGCTCTTGTAATGTGGGAACAAAGGGACATCCAAGAAATTTGGAAGGTAGCGTATTTAAAACTGATAAAAAAGAGCACACATTTTACTTGTGCCATTCTGTCTTGAGGCATTTCAGAAAAATAACTTGGTAGGCTTGGCAAAAGATTAGACATTTACTTGAAAATCCACAGTTAAATTACGTAGGATGAAGTTCTAGAAGAGATATAAAGCTGCCTGCTTTAGGACATCAGCCAACCATTCATTGCCTGGGGTTAGGCACTGCCTTCCTCCCCATGAGCCTTGTTACTGAATGCAATGATCTTTTGCTGGTTGCTTATACCTTCCTCCGTAGCCAGCTCCTGTTGGATGCCGAGTACTGGACAAGCTGCTCCATTGTTTTAATCCAATATGTTACTCTTGCTTTAGTTTACCTAAGTACACCAATTAATTGGTCATAAAGTTGTTCAGGCTTTTCATTAATAGGGGATGTGAGTGATTTACAACCCATGGGAATAATGTATCAGATGAACTGTGGAGGTTGGTCTAGCTTCTTTCTGAAAGACTCTGTATGGTTATGCCACTTGCATAGCAAAGAGCTGCGCTGCAGCCGTTGGTATTCAAGGAGTGCTACCCAAAGGGAATTTTTAAAAAATAATGATGGCATTTTATCCTTTTCTTCCCCTCTTTCCTTAGCACTTTGCCTACATGATGATTTTGACGGAGATGTACGCGGCACAGGGCTCCCTCCCCCTTCTCGATGTACTTAGGCGTATTGTTACTGCAGCAAAGGGAGGCTGTTGCTATGAAAAGGAAGAAGGTTACTAGATCACAGCCCTCATAAATATCAGATGAAACCAGCGGGAAGGAATTTAGGTTGGGAGTAAATGACACAAAGCCCTGTGTTGGTTTTACACATGTGGGGGGAAACCTAAACAATCAATCTTTCTGTGCTGACAATTGAATATTTCTTCCCTGTGCTTTACTACGGTATTTCTGTTTCTATGGCAACCAGGGATTTTTGCAGGCTGGCAAACTCTCCCACAGCAAATCTAGGGAAACAGGTGTTGGCCAAGGCTTTTAGTTTTGCCAGGGATGTTCCAGCTATAGTCTCCAGAGGAGGATTTGGCCCCAAGTCTGTAGGATGCTCCTTGCGAGCGATGCTCTGCCATTGCATCCCATGGGTCAGTGCAGCTCATGATTAGTGTGTTGCTAAGGATTTAGGCTGAAAATTGAAATGAAGTTGTCAGGACTCCAGTTTCAGAGTATGAGTTAAACATACAGAGCGGCTCAGAAAGCCACGGCTTGTCTTTCATACACATAAGTTTGCGGTGGTGTGGTATTTTAGGAAGGTATTGTTTCTCTTTCACATAAAGTGTGAGTCACTGGTTGCAAGCTCGGTCACCCCATTACCTTATGTTCTCCAGATTGTTTCATTGATCCACGTTGTTTCTAATAAGCTGCAGTAATACCCAGCACGTGTTATCTTTGGATGCTAAGGAATGTAGAAATTAGTTAGGCTTAATAATTTAGATCCATGAATTGCCACTGGAATAAACAGTCTGAGGAAGTAAAGTCAGAGCTGTGCTACTCTGTTTTTATATATCCTCTGTTAAGAAAGGAAAAGCAGCACAAGCTTTTCTTAATCCTGTCTCTGTAGGCAGCCAGCGAGACGTCTTACTGACGGTTGTACCAAGGGGAGAGGGAAAGCTTTCCATAAGCGTGACTTTGTCAGCGCTTGGATGGGTGTAGCGGTCCTGGCAGCTCTGGGCTGACAGTGGGGAGATGTGCTGTCAGGCTGGGTTCCCTTTTCCATCCCTCCTGGTGGTCTCAGCATCACAGCCGCGTCCTGACGGTTGCTTTTACCATGAGGCTGGACAGAAGGGAATGTTTTTTAGACTATAWAATCAGGCCTGTGAACTTGTATTGCAAAGGACTTTGGGGTTTCTTTATCTCTGTGTAGAGAAGGGCTTCCAYATTGCCACAACCCACCAGTCACGTGTAAGGAACTATATTGCATTTATGCTATGATTGTAGTATTCTGCTCGCCACATAATTTCCCTACTGCTGGACATGTTGCGTTCCCCTGTTGGAATGACGGGAATTGGGGGAAAGAGGGTTGTCTTGCCAAGTGTGTCTCTTTCAYTGGCAGCAATGAATGAAGTGTAAAATACTAAAGAAAAAGCTGGTTTGGTACAAAATTATATACTCTGTTTTCTTGCTGAGGAAAGTCRGTAAAATGAAACAACTAGAGATTAGAAACGGATCGTTTTTCTCCCAGCACAACATTCAGTAATACGAAGGTGTGAACTGTAAAGTATGAACTGGTGTTTGTAATATTCAGGAAAAGCTGGCTATTTGACAGCAGTGTGGACTTGCCTCCTCCCAGATGCTCTCCAGTCTAATGTGGTTTTGTAAGAGACAGGTGAAATTAAGAAATACTGATTCTTAGCAAAGTGCTCAAATTCTTAATGTGTACACAAGTCTCTTCAGACTTGGTCTAGAAGTGTCACTGGATATCAGACTACCATGCTGTGGCAGGATTGAAAATGTTCTGAAYGACCCTAATTGGTGAATTTGAATCATGRAATCATAGAATCATTAAGGTTGGAAAAGGCTTCATCRAGTCCAACCGTCAACCCAACACCWCCATGCYSACTAAACCAKGTCCCTAAGCGCCTCATCTACACGTCTTTYAAATACCTCCAGGGATGGTGACTCCACCACTTCCCTGGGCAGCCTGGTCCAATGTTTAACCACTCTTTCAGTAAAGACATTTTTYCYWAATGTCCAATCTAAACCTCCCCTGGCACAACTTGAGGCCATTTCCTCTCGTCCTATCACTTGTTACTTGGCAGAAGAGACCAACACCCACCTCGCTGCAACCTCCTTTCAGGGAGTTGTAGAGCACGATAAGGTCTCCCCTCAGCCTCCTCTTCTCCAGGCTAAACAGTCCCAGTTCCCTCAGCCGCTCCTCATAAGACTTGTTCTCCAGACCCTTCACCAGCTTCATTGCCCTTCTCTGGACAAGCTCCAGCACCTCGATGTCCTTCTTGTAGTGAGGGGTCCAAAACTGAACACAGTATTCGAGGTGCGGCCTCACCAGTGCCGAGTACAGGGGCACAATCACCTCCCTACTCCTGCTGGCCACAGTATTTCTGATACAGGCCAGGATGCCRTTGGCCTTCTTGGCCACCTGGGCACACTGCYGGCTCATRTTCAGCCGGCTGTCAACCAGCAYCCCCAGGTGCAGTATGGAGACGTACCTATTTCTGCTCCTAGGTAGATTCTGGAGACAGAGGACAATGTTTTTTTAAAAAAAAAGAAAAAAAAAAAGAAATTGGAGCTTTAAGGTGCTTGGTAGCAGCTTAGATGTGAGTGTTCTGTGTTCACATCTGGTTGACAGAAGCAGCAAAATCTCGGAGGTCTCAAACTACCCAAATGTAAATGTGCTTTACAAGCAAATGTAACTGGGGTCTTTACTCAGCCCTTGTGGAATACTTTTCTCTCTCAGTACAGTTGCCGTTTTGAATAGTCTGTATGTTCTGTGGGTCCCACTCAGGAAAGTATCCATCCACAAATGGTTCCTTTAAAGCAGTGCATCTATCTATTCACCGTGGTGTCGAAGCAGTATTTATTTCTGCTAGACCTGGAGGGCTCCTCTGGGTGAAGTGGTAGGGTRGAAACCATGGTGCTGGGAGCCGAGTTCTTTCAAGCAGAGATGATTTGATTATGATCCTTCTGGATGTTCTCACTCTGCCCATGCTATTGAGACAAGGATGAGAACCGAGGGGATGGACGTGGTACTTGTCTGAAACAAGCTTTCAGCTAAGTCCGCATGCTGGTTGAACAAATCAGTAGGGCCTATGATTTCTCCCTACTGAGTAGAAAAGAGATGGGATTCAGGTCCTGTGCCAGCCACTTAGCCTCCTCTTCCAGTCACAAATGTAAAGAAATGTTCTTTTGCTCCCTGTACCCTGCAGAGATTAGAGAGTCCAAGAATTAACCCGGTCTGAGTGCTCAGAGTTGCAGGAGGATTCAGTGCTTGTTTTTGCTGACAAAACCTTGAACTAATCATGTAATCCCTTGTTGTCTCATTTAGCCATCCGTACAGGGAGGTACTAAGGATGTTACTTATTAGCACTTACAAAACATTTTCAAGYGATCAGAAAATTAAAGCTGGAAGTTCAGCATGGCATTTTGTCAGTCCCTCTCTCAACACAGGATTAAGTCTGCCTAATCTTCATAGGACCAGCCTATTCTTAAAAAAAAAAAAAGTCCAGTGCTGGAGATCCAGTAGCCTTCCAGCCCTCCCAGACAAACTGGTCCCATTGCTTGGCTCTACTTTTAATGAGAGATTTGTAAACATCTCCCCTCTGCTGTCATCCTCCACAGTTAGTTATGAAAGTGCTTCTAGATGCTTCCAAAGCTTTCAGCATTGTGCTAAGCCACACTTTGTTTTGAAGTGTCTGATGTTTCATTAGGAATTTCTGAATCATTGTTGGGGAACTACTGTATTTACAAAATAAAAAAAAAGGCAYTTCCCAAATGAACAAGTTTCAGAAGCAGGGTTTAGAAGTCTCTCTGATGAGACAGTGTCGAAAGCCTCACTAGGGTCTAGATATCTAACTTCTGTTATTCCTTTATCCAACAGTCTGTTACATGGCTATGGAAAGAAATTAGATTGATCCTTGACAAATCTGTGTTGGCTGTTACTCATTTCCTTATCATCCAGGTGCATATAGGTGGTGTGTCTATCAATATGTGCTATTGCTTTGAGGAGGAGTTTTAAGTTAAGCCAACTGGTTTATAATTAGCTGGCCTTTTTTTTTTTTTTTTTTTTTTTNTTTTTGATAGGGTACTATGTTTACCTTTGCGCATCTTCTAGATTCTCATCAATCCTCGAAGTTTTATTCGAAGAAAACAATGAAACCACCAGTTCTGAGAATTTTATCAGGTCCAGCCAAGTTACAGACGTCTGATATTTGTAGATATGTTCAACTATTTTTTTTCTCCCTATTTTACCTGCTACTGTAATACTGTTTTTTTACTAGCTTCTGTAGTTTTATCTCTTTACTGCACTCTACAGTGTTTTCTTGACAGCTTTTATAGCCTTTCTTTAGTTATTTCTGTGCCACTGGCCTTTCTGATTTTGGTCTTCACCTGCCCCTGCTACGTTTTTGAGCTCACTTAAGTAATATGGTCCAGTTTCACCACCTTCTTTAGACTTCCTGCTTGCACATAAGGTCATTGAAGAATTGGTGATTCAGTTCTTCCAGTTTCTGACTGCTATCCATTCTCTGTGCCATGAAAGTTTGCTTTAAAGAACCGCAAGACTTCCAGAACTGCTGCTACCTTCTGGCTTGTTTCACATGGCACGTTATCTGCCGGTCATCTGAACCCACGGAAGTCTGCTTTTTCAAAAGTCCATTGTTTTTGCTGTTCTTCCATGAGCGTGAACTCTACCGCTTCGTGGTTGCTATAATTTAAAATGGTTTCAGTTTTCATATTCTCAACCACTTCCACGTCATTCAGTCAAGTTAAAGCTAAAGAGTCTCCTAGTTGCCTTTCTCCTTGTGTATCACAAAACGGTTCCCAATATATTTATTTCCAAGCCTTTTTTTAACAGTTGGTGATGGCTTATATTACTTTTTCAACAAAGCAGTGGTCCTATCACTGCAGTTATCCAAGCGTTGATCGTGGTTCTGTCATCTGGGTTAAAAATATTTCTGCATGATTGATCTCAGTTCAAAGGCAAGAACCTGCAAAAACCGAAAAACGTAACAGTGTGTTTGTACAAGAAATATGGTTAGCAGAGCTGTAACAAGCCGTGTAATCAGGGTTGCCCTCTTCTCCTCATCTTTCCACAGCTGTTAAAGTTGCCCAGAATAGGGAATATTTTCTGCTAAGCTGCAGAGCATCTGGGTGAGGGATGATACATCATTAAGCAATGAATTTTGGGGAAATTTTCCTCCTGCAGGTGAAATCCAGCATCCATTTGCCCTCCAAAGAACAAATCCCAAACAGCACCAGCATATAGAACTGGTTTCTACTTCTGTGGTGTGTTCATCTATGGGTTAAAGTAAGAAGGTAATTTAGCTCTAAGGAGCTATAAGTGAGGATGGAATGACTGATGGGCTTTGCTGTTATCCAGAGTTAGATTTCCAATTGGAACAGAGGGGTTCAACCAAATATGAATGTGAGGGAATGCCTTGCAAATAGTGGGGGGATTGGAAACATCTCTCCTGTTCCAGCACTAACACAGGTTTCATTACTGTTTGATCTGATTGCAGTTTAATTTTTTTGGGTTCCTTCCAGAAGGAGCTTGTGCCTTCTGTCTCTGGCTCTCTCCACCTCATCCTCGCAGGAGAGGGAGCACCTAATTAAATTTCATGCTCCAACCTAGGAACAATCTCTGGTTTTGGCTGCCGCTTCACAAAACTGTAGCGAGAGGGTGAGGGGGAGATGAGAGAAAACAGTGATTCAGGCAGATGCTACAACTTTACAAAGARGAGGAAAAAAATGGGAACGTGTTATCCTTCTCTAATTATTGCAGCATTGCTTCATATCTCACTTTTCTGGGAGGCGTACAGCAAGCTATAGAGTACTCGGGACTTTGATTTCAGGTTAAAGATGAACATCCTTATTCTCAAGAGCGTAGAGTTGTCCGTGCCTTCTCAAGGCACAGAAGGGATAGATGTGGAAAATTTTAGAGTTAAATGAAGAATACTTCAGACTGCTTCAGAAGATCATAGGTATTCAGGTCTGTTTTCACCTTTTCCTTCACGTAATGGTCCTGGTGAGCTCCTTGATCCTCTGGCAGCTAGGAAGTGCACTCATTGCTGCCTGTTAAAAGTGACATGTTAGTGGAATTACAGGAACTTCATTTCAATTCTTGGCTGAGAAATAACGAACAGTGAGTTTAGGGAAAACCTGACTAATAAGAGACCTTAAGCAATGTGGGTTTTTAAAGCTATGTTATGTACCTTTAATCTTTCTGAAGATTATAGGGTGACAGGATTTTCTAGAAATGGGCAGGATTGTTAAAACAGTGTGTGGAGATYGGCTGTGAAATGACTACTTTTATCATAACCCCTCAAAGAGACCTCTCTTTATGCTGTTGGGAGATAAGCGTAGGTTGTACCTGGGAAGTTATAATAAATGCTAATTGTGTTTAAGAATTACTTCTAAAACTGCTGCTTTTTCTATTWCTAGGGAGGAAAGAAGGGGAAGAGGGTAGAATTGTGACGCCTTTGAATGGTGACTGAGCTAATTGACAAAACATGTTATTAGACTGTGTGTGGAAAAATATTTTTCTGTGCTTTGTAATAGATTCCTCTAGTTTACAGAAACACGCTTTGTTTAGAAACAGCTATGGTTGCATGAGAACTTGCTTCACCCACCCACATGGCTGAAAACACAAATATATTAAGAATGAGGAAAAATGCCACTGTTTGTCATCGTTTTTAGCTGCTTTCATAATACCTGCTGATGTACATGTTTCCTTTGCTTGCAGCAGATACCAAAAAGCAAATGTGTATCCTGCTGTCACCCAACATGCACAGATTTTCTTGGCTATGTAGTGAGTGACGCTGTTCTGGCAGTGGGTTGAGATGTTTTCTCACAACTGACAGTGCAGGTTTGCAGGTCTCTCGTGGTGGCATCTCATAATTCTCCTGCTTTTTAATCTGGGTCGTGGGCAACAAATGTGACTATTCTGGCTGATCAGTTAAGGTTTGGTGCCTGTGTAGCTTTGTCCTCTCTGTAGGTGTGATGAATGGGGTACGTAGGATACGTAGACAGCCTTTGAAAAAAAGGCACTATAAAGAATAAAAGRTTGGGTCACCTTGTGACCCATAGGAGATCAAGGATTAAGAACATGGCTTGTTCACAAATTCTACCTGTCTAAAAGCTTTACGAGACAGTAGCCTGGCAGACTGGCCTAACGGAGCTGCTTTGCCTTAGCCTGATGTCTTGAACTGGACTTGCTAACACAGCCTCTTTGCTCTCTAGAGAAATGTTTGCTGTTCTTCTYATCTCAGGTTCGTAGCTGTGACAGAACACATCCTCACCTTCCTAGAAGCAAGGCAGGTTTGCCCTTCCCAATAAGTAACCGAGTCCATTGCATCTTTGTGAACCTTGACGTGTTTTGTTGGAGGCATCTTTTTGTTCTCTTTTGCTTCCTGTGCCTTGTAATTAATGCTGATCATGAGATATTTAGTGCCACAASAGAGTAGTCAAAATGTAGGTTAGTATTAAGCTATTGGGAAATTGGCCCCCCTCCTCTGTGCTTTTCCCGACTGGATGGATGTGATTGCCAGGAACTCTGGAAATTCTTCCCTTTGGATTTTGTGGCTGTCCCAGGAGCAGGTTTTGCTCCTGTTTGTGCTCTCCCATCCTGGGCAGAGGGAAGGAAACTGCATACTGAAGCCTACTTTTGATGAAAGGAGTGGTGTCTATAGTAGCTAAATGTTCTCTGTGGGCTTTACAATTGTCAGGGGAAAAAACAGCGTGTTTTCTCGTGAAAATTCTACTTCAAACATGTGCAATGTAAACAGTGCTCCTGCTCCCGTCCCTCCCTTGTGTCACCGTGCCATCTGAAGAGCTTAATGAGGCTCAAGTAAGCAGGAGGCTGAGTGATGTGCCTGTCAGTATCCCCAGAGGTGGAGTGAGCTCTTCTGCCAGCAGCGACAGCAGGAAAGGAGAGCATTGCCTATTTAACTATCTATTTGATGGTGTACATGCATGTATATYGGGACCAGTAATTTTTTTTACTGTAAGTTGCCCATGACACCTTTACTGCAAACGTTGTGTAAATGCTGCAAACCCCTCCGCGGGTCTCGGTGTCTCTCCAGGAGCAGCATCCCCTGCTAAAGGTGAGAGCTGGTGCCTGCCTTTGACCTACTTCTGAAACTTGTGTTTATAAATCCATCCCATAGTACTCATTCCCCTGGAGCAGACTTCAAGTAGAACGTCATTACGCATAAAACAGCTACTAGGGAAGGGAGAAAATATCAAATAGCTGATGTTAATGCATGATGCAAAGTGCCATGTGCCACAGAAATTTAAGTATTCTGTGTGGGGACTGAACTTCGTGCTTGCAGGCATAGCAGCAGCACCCCCCGTACTCGGGTTGGAGGAGGTAGATTAGTTTGTAAAGAATAATACAGTCTAACCTACAGAGGTAGACTGGAAACTATAAAGAAAAAGCTGATGGTGTTGCGGAGGTTACAGACTCCTGCTAGTTGGGGAAAGCTTGAATTATGTTTTGTGGGAACAAAAAAAGAACTTCTTAATCCAGCAACTTCATTGACTGAAAAATACGGAAGAGGAAGAGTGAAGGTCTTGGTCGCTTGGGGAGGAGGAGGAGTATTTGAATTGTAGGATAGCTTAAATTGTACCTTCTAAATTTGTGTCAGGTGAGAGAGAGCGAGCTGAAATCCTGCACCAATAAGTATGACTACCGTTAGTCTGTATACAGGAATGTTATTATGATCGAGTCCTCCTTTGGGCAGTTATACCTACTGAGTGTCAGCAATAGCATCAGTTAATTATTCCAGTGGTATCAAAAGCTTTTACACTTTAAAAGCCATGAAAACCGTAACTATTAAGCAGTATCTGTTGCAACTTGCAAGTTCTTTGGTACAGGGAGATTAACCCTGCACGATCCTTTTGGTTTCTATCTTCTGTACTAAGGTGTCCATAAGAAAAAAAAAGATAGGAGAAAGTTGCAGTCACGTGGCATGATGAAACAGCTATGTTCAACTGTGTTTCGCAGTGCAAACTGCCAAAAGAAAAAAAACAATTGAGGTGGTTCACAAGGTGTAATAAACACTTTCTCTTGATGCACTGGCTTAGAGTTTATTTGAGCTTTTTTATGTCATTACAATAGAAATCCTGATCAACCATGTGTCTACAACAGGAAAGTACTCATTACAAGCAGGAAAGTACAAATATAGAAGGTAATTTCTTTCAGGACTTGCGAGAAAGACAAGTGGCTTGCAGGGAATCAGGAGAGAGAGGGCAGTCTAATGGAGGTACAGGTAGGGAGATCTGACATTCAAAACCTATCTGGTTGATTAAAGAAATATTTTCCTGTTTTTCTTTCCCCCCTATTCATGTGAAGAAAATAATAGGGCAAAATTCTTCAGATGTAATTTTAGGTGGATGAGTATGCTCTGTTATACAGAGGACAGTGGCAACTATGGGACCAGAAATGTAGTGCTCTTTGAAGCTTATAAACCCTCCAACAGAACTGTTGGCCGCAAAAGAAAATTTGAGACCTGTACATACTTGTATTTTGGATGCAAGATGTAGAAATAATTTGTAATTTCACACTTTAAAATTCCATACATTTCAAATCACAAGACAATGAGAACCATACCTATATTTTGTACTTGTAGCAAACCCATGTGAGGTCGTATACCCACTCCCAGTCTAGGACAGGCAGAACAAGCAGGGAGCTAAGCACTGCGCTTCGGTACCTTTTCAGGTTTTAGAGAACTTGGAGCGGCTCTACAGACGTTTTTAGCTGGCCAAATCGGTCATCATCTGTGACCTACTTCTCATCAAGTAAGAACAGGTTCTTACCTACACGGGTAATAGCCTGTGATCGACACTCACGTTTTCAATATAGCTGCTGCTGCTGAAGCATGGCTGACAGTAATAGCGTAAAGCGTTTTTAGCCTGAGATTCCTAAACTTCACTTCCATGGCAAGTTACCTTTACCATTGTTGCTCTGTCCCTTTTCCCTGATAATTTTTAAAGCAAATAACCAACTTCAGCCAAATTCCAAATAGGAGTTAGTCTTGGGTAAAATTTTGCCAGGGTGTGGTGGGGGGACAGTAGGTGGGCAGGAGGCACCCAAATGAGCTGGTCCTCAGCTCTGTTCGGTTCTGCTCCAGCTGGCTCAGGTCAGTGAGCTGCTGTTTTGGGAGGGGACGGTGAGGTGCTGTAATTAAGTTGTGGGAGTGTAAGGAGATAAAAGGGACAACACTTCAGAAAGCTTATTCTGCTGCATATCACGTGTTTTTGGTGGTTGGTTGTTCCTGTTGTTGGCATGTTTTAATGATGCTATTAAACATGCATCAATTAATTAACTTTGCTTCAGACTATTTCTTCTAGCAGCCCTTTCAGTGTGACCCGTTTTGAGAAGCAGTCTCCTGGTTCAGCAGCTGTAGGTGTGTGTTTGTGCTTGTCTATTGCTGTACGTGTACCATGCTAAAAAGCGGGAAGGTATTTGCCCTGTTCTGGTTTGCAGTCTTACATGGCAAAGTCTTACTTACCCTTTTTTGCCGCACTCCAAAGGGTTAGTCTAGCTCTGAAACTACTTTTATGGTTCCTTTCAAATTAGCTCTGTATTTAAGCGCTAAGTTGCACCACATTAAAAATTCAGATATTTGACTTCATCTGTGGAGAGGGTTTGAGCAGAGTATACTCATCCTCATGAGGACTTGTACACAACTGCTCCAAAAGAAGTTCATTTTGGCTGGCACGCTTCAGGCTGAAATTGCTGGTTGCGAGTGTGTGGAACCAGCAATTTATAACTGAAGGGCTTTTGAAATCTTCCCAACAGTGGAGACCTCCAGCCTGCCTCTGGCTTCCTGATGAAGTAATGCTTGTCTTGAGATATGATTCCTTATTTAAGGTCATCAAAGCTAATGCTATGGCTGAATCTTTCATAGCTGCTGTTTCTCTGAAGTCTGCTTGGCTCACCTTATTATTTGGCCTCAACCAAATAGGGAAAAAAGGCAGTGAAGTCACTGGAGACTTCTGCTTTGGATTATGCTGTGCCATTCAACTCTGATCTTTAACCTGGGGAAGTCAGGTTGAAGTTGGTATTTTTCCACTGGCTTCAGTGAACTGTTGCAAAGGGATTTTCTCTCTCTCTCTCTCTCTCTTTTTTTTCTCATGAGTGGAATTGCTTTTATCTGCTCTTTTAATATTTTTGGGTTTGTATCTCTTTGTTAGAATGCAGGACTGTTAATGCTGCTTTGTTTCTGAGGTACGGCTAGACATGTCTCCTTTCTGTGTAAGCCTCTAAAAACATTATAAGTTTAAAAACCCCCAAAATACCCACAAATTGAACCCCCAAGGCCCTCCTCTTGTCTCCCCTCCAAAAACCCAAAGAAAGAGTTCCAGGGTGAGTCGAGTGTTATTTGGGTCTCATTAGCTTTTTGCCTAAACATTTTTTTTGGGTGTCTGTGGTTAGAGAGATTTAAATGAGTAGAAAAGAGCTCTGCTTTGACAGCCATATGCTTTGGAACAAATCTAGTTGTGACTTTTGCCTTTTTAGCTGGAGTTGTCTACAGACATCACAGTGCTGGGTATTTTTGCTTCAGAATATCTGTATCTGTTTCAAAGCTTGTGTTTATTTGCAATCCTAGATTTGTACACAGTTGATGATTTCCTACCTGAATGAAAATCATCTCAGGCAGTGTTACAGATGCAATTTTTATTGAAAGACAGTGTGCCTCTTGTAAACATATTTTCAGCGAATATTTGTACACAAAGTTTAATGTTTTCTTTGCGAAGAGAGTGTGCCAGAAATGACTGTATTTAAGAATTGTACACCTGGTATCAGTGTGATTAGAGGCAAGATTGCTTCCCAGTTTTAGAAAGAGTTTCTGCTGTTTCCTAACATGTTGCCATGGTGGCACTAGTTTTGTTTCTGTAAATTTAGACTGTGCCTTCTTTGTTGTTAAGGCCCTATCAGTACTATCTCGGCTGCTTAGAGTACAGATAGCTTGAATTCTCGTTGTTTAAATAGGCAAGTCTGAAGATCTTGTACATAAACTGGCAGATAAACGTTTAAGTAGCTTACCGGAAAACTACTGTAGCCATATCCCCCAGATCCAGGGGTTTTAAGTTATTGGTTCCAAATTGTGTTCTTTTTTTATTCGCTACTTTTTGTTTTCTTCAAACAAGCGAGGGTAACAACCGAAAGTCTTGTCATTCTCTGAAGAGCAGAGACCTGGCTGCATATGCTTTCTTCTTATTCTGGGCAAGTGGTAGGCATTAAAGAAAGTAGGAACGTATTCTCTCCATCCTTTCTATCCTCATCTTTTCAGGAGCTGGATCATTTGACTGAAACGGGGCATGTATTTCATGGAGCTAAATCTTCTTCTGGTTATAGCTATTATGGAGGAGGTGATGGGGCAACTGAGAAGTTTTGGATGAATTGAACAGTGCGGAATCACAGCAGTGTGAAGCAAACCTGCACGTCTCTGCTCAGCCCTCTGATAACATGTTTAGGCAATTGAATTTGTGACAATGGATGAGGAATGGAAGAGTTTGGCTTTGTGTAAATACTCCAAATGAAAAGTGCTAATTTCTGCATCATTTTTGATGTGCTAATGATAGCAGTGCTTTTGCTCCGTTCTGCTGTCGGTTAAGTCTGCAAATCAAGGTTACTTGGGTTGTCTGTATTTTCTGCGGTGTTGGAAAAAATTTTCTCTTACCTACTGGCTGTGCCTTGGGGTCTGTTCAAGTCTACAAAGCTTGAGGACTTGGGGTTTGGTTTGCTTGTTTGCAAAACAGATGAGGAAAACAGCTGATGATACCTACATCATACCTATGTGTGGTTGTTGCACTGTTGAATAGAAAGAGTGACATTTTTAATGAGACCTCCTCTCCTGCGGGGGATGTCTAAACAGCACAGTTCACATGAACAAGAAATTAATTTTCCTTGCTCACTGAGGTTGTTTCTTCTTCTCATGTTTAACTACATGGAGAATACTACACAGGAGAAGAGGATCCAAAGTAACAATTTAGGATTTTTTTTTTGAGCTGCTAGAAGTACCTGGCACTTCCAGTAAGAGCACTTTTCTAATATTAAGGCTTGCAGCACCCACTTTATAAGTGGGAAGGGAAGGCACAGAAATCCCAAATGTCCTAAGCACCAGAATGCTCTTTCTTTCCAAGAGTTAATCCTGCAAATATGTATAGTTTGCCTTGTGATTTAAGGCAAACTTGAGATTTCTCACCTGAGTGTTACATTTTCATTGTCACTTCTATTCAGCACCTGAACCAGCTGATCCTAATTCCCTCACTTTGGTTTCCCAATTACTTGCAGCTGCAGGAGGTTTGAATGATGATTTTCTGAATATTGACAAATTCTGGAAGTGTTTCAGGGTAGGGAAACAATAGATTTTGTGACTTCTGAGTTTAGCAAAGCTTTACTGGCTTAAAGGCTTTGTAAAAATCACAAAGAATTAGGATTTGATCTGCACTTCCATTTGTAGCATGTGTAGGGTCACAGCTGTGAGTACACAATTGTCAAAGAAAGTTCAATGTGTAAAAACCTCAGAGCATTCAGAGCAGCATTATTTACTGTTTGCTGTTTGTTTCTCTCTTGCACTGTTGCTGCTTTGTGTGTAGTAACATGATCTCAAGTTGTGCCAGGGGAGGTTTAGATTGGATATTAGGAAACATTTCTTCACTGAAGGGGTTCTCAAGCATTGGAACAGGCTGCCCAGGGAAGTGGTTGAGTCACCGTCCCAGGGGGTATTTAAAAGACATGTAGACGTGGCACTTAGGGACATGGTTTAGTGGTGGACTTGTGTTGAGTGGTTTTGAGGCCGCTTAAAGAATCACTGGCAAAAGTATCAGCAAAAGTGATTTTAATAGAAATTTATAAAAGCACGACTTAACAGAATTCAGTGGCAAGGTTCACTCTATTACTTATTACATGGATTAAGCATACACAGGGAAAATCGTGTCAGAATTGAGTTTGAATGATTTATAGAGAGACCGAGGACAAAAAGGGTAAGGGAGACCCTCCCGTTGAGTCACAAGGTTCAGAGAAGACCCGGCTGGATCCAGTCTTAGTCTCAGACTTGGACAACCATTTATGTCGAATACAAGAAGGGTAAGAGAGACCCTCCCGTTAAGTCACGAGGTTCAGAGTAGACCCCCTTGCTTTCTAAACTCCTTCTCAGAGAGGAGCCTAGGTGAGGCTGGATCTACCCCTAGTCTCAGACCTGGTCAACGGTTTATGCCTAAGGGTTTAGATGTGTTTAGCAGCAACCTAAAGTTCATTCACAGTTTTAAGGTAGATCATAAGATTTTAACAGCATTTAATCATTGCCTAATTTAGCCGTTACAAAGTGAGTTAATCAAGTTTACTACAATTACTAAAGCGTCTTGATTACAGATTATGCTTATTTACTGGTTATCTAAATCAATACACACAAACACACACACCCAAGAGATCTAGATCAACTCACACATAAGGGCCCAAAGCTTAGATAAATTTATAAAGGCCTAAAGCTAGATAAAGGAACCTGTTAAAAATTCCCCTCAAGTCTCATGAAATACTCACCTTAAACGTCTTGACATTTCTCAACGGGCGAAGGGTTGAGCCCCAAGGAGTGTCTCGGCCGAGGAGTGTCTCAGCCCAGGTCCCGACGGTCCTCCGAATATCACGAACTCGAGAGTTTGCGAGCTCTGAGAGGCATCCCACTCAGAGGGAGACTGGGCGCAGCCCGCTGCGGTCCAGGAGAGCTCAAAGGGTCTCACTGAGGACCACCGTTTATAGGTTTGTAAGATGATTGGCTTTAGTCATCCATAAACTTCTATACTGGCCACAGTCCAAGGTGGTAGTTTCAGCAACAATGGTGATGTTCCACTTGAGTTACGACTCAGATAGGGGTGTCAGGGGATGACGAATTATCCGGAGTTTCGTCCCCCACCTGGGTTAGGTAACAGGAGTGCTGGTACGGTCAGCGCCATTCCCCCGCTTCAGCCATGCAAGAGTTCTGGGTACGGTCAAGGGATGCTTCACCGCCCAGCTCATTACACAAAGGCCAAAGTTCATTGGGAGTTTATGAGATCATAGAGTGGCCCAGGAGAGTGTGGGGGGAAGGAACGCACCTCCACAGCTTGGCAGTGTTAGGTTAATGTTTGGACTCGATGATCTTAAAGGTCTTTTCCAACCTAAATGATTCTATGATTCTTTTTACTGCTGGCAATCCCAGCAGCTGGAGAAAGGGCTAAAATTGCAATGGTGCAAGCCAGTGGTGTGTCAGGGGCAGTGTGTGCTTCTTGGAGGCAGCTGCTCTTGCGGGGTATGACTCTCTCCTCTCCTAGGATACCCCCAGCCCTAAGCAACCCTAGCCCTTCATAATCTGCTAAGGGTGTGTGCTGCTCCACAGTTCCCATGAAGGACATGCCATACTGATACCACAGTTTTTCTTAAGCACTTTCTGCCCTGGGAGAGCAGAGAAATTTCTCTGCAGAACATGTGTTGTGCAGCTTTGCTCCAAGAGACAATGAAGTCTCCTTATAATGCTCTGGCATAGGTTATCTATCCGTAAAGCAGAATCTACATATCYTAAAAACTTAGGTGAATGGACCCGGCTCTACAAAGCAGAAAAAGTAGATTTGCTGGGGATTTCTAGAGATGGAACATAGCATTGCATTTCAAAATAATGACACTTTGATTCATGGGAAGCATTAGAAAAATGGAGAATTTTCCATTTCCACACTATTTCTGGAATTTCTCTGTTCAGCCTGGGAAACAGTGGCTATAGCAGTCACTTTCTGTGATTTAAAGCAGACGCGTATCTATCTTAACCTCTGGGGGGAACTGATGCTGTTTAATTTGAAAGACAGTTTAAACTCACTTGTGTTCCTCTAGAACAATCAAATCGTCTCTGAGGAATTCTTGAATTACAAGATCAAGTCATTGCTTGAATGCACTGAGTATGAGGATATTCCTTGCGAAGCAAAAGCTGCTTGTATTCCTGCATTGTGTGAAGGTAGAAGAAATCCTGGCTCTCCTAATTGCAGCTCAGATAATAGGGGAAGATTGTCACCAAAATCGGGAATTAACCCCTTAACACCAATGCAGCATTAAGAAGCAGGCATTCTTTTTGTTACAGCGCTGGATGCACGGGGGATCGTTCCTCCTGACGTGCATGCCGCATGTTGCGTCAGTTAAAGGTTATATCGTCTTACATCATACATATACATTGGATTTCCCGGAATGATTATACATATTAATTCTATTTCCTGGAACTAATTATCATATTTACATAGTCATTACGCATGCAGCTTGGGTCTCTGAGGGACTTCCGTGGGGGTCTTTGGTGGTCTCTGGGGGTCCCTAGTGGGTGTTGAAAAGGTTTCTTTTAGCGTCCTTTCCATGAACTCTGAGTCTTCTTTTCCAGATATGGTCTTGTCTTGACTTATTGCTCTGTTTGTAAAGTTCTCAAGTTCCTTATCTCGGTTTCAACTGGTGTCTGCTGGTTTACCTGCACTGCTCCAGGATGTACCAGTCAGAGTTGTGAAAATTATGTCCTTGGGTGCATTTTTGTTTGAGGCCCCTTATAACAATTCCCCCCTTTGAGACTTCCAAAGTAAGATCTCTTTGTGAGTCTCACCTAGATTGCATAATTCTGATAATACTTTCGACTTTCAGGTATGCACAATCGGGTACAACACGACGTGATCGAAGGTAAACATTGGATCATAATGCAACATAACATACATACAACAATTATGGCTATAATTATTACAAACAGTTCCTTTAACCAAGTTAGGTTTGGTAGCCATGAAGTTAACCAACTCCACCACGAGGAAGAGGACTCCTTTTGTCTTTCCCTTTTTTCCGTTGCCCTTTCAATTGATTCTGTCCCTTTCTGCTGAGTTTCAAATCCGTCATCTATGTATGTACAACATTCTTGTCCTATAAGAACACAAGTTCCCCCTTGACTAGCTAACAGATAATCTAAACGTCCCTTCCAATAGGTTCGGAGACTCGCAAGGATTTTCCCTAGAGAAATCAGATATAACTTTAAATCTGTTTTTGCCTTTATATGTATTTCCCTTGGAATCAGTGGCATTTGATATGGTTTTCCATATAATATCTCGTAAGGACTAACTTTACTCCTAGACCCTGGTTGTATTCTGATTCTCAGAAGAGCTAGTGGAAGGGCGTGCGGCCACTTTAAAGAAGTTTCTTGACATATTTTACTAATCCGCCGTTTCAGGGTTTGATTCATTCTTTCCACCTTCCCAGTCGATTGAGGCCTCCATGGGGTATGTAAATCCCCCTTGATACCAAGAATCCTACTTAACTGTTGTACAATATCTGCCACAAAATGCGGGCCCCGATCAGAGGACATTCCTATCGGTACCCCCAAACCTCGGTATTATTTCTTTGAGTAATAACTTAGTTACTTCTCTAGCTTTGTTGGTGCGACAGGGGAAAGCTTCTAGCCATCCCGAGAAGGTGTCAACCAACACCAGGAGATATCTATAACCRTTTTGTCTCAGTAATTCAGAAAAATCAATTTGCCAATAATCTCTGGGGGAATTTCCTTGCCTAGTGGTCCCTGGGGGCAGTCTTTTCCTGTTCATAGGATTATTTTTTTAAACAAATGGGGCATTTTGCTATTACAGACTTTACTATTCCAGTCATACCTACATATATAATCAAATTCTGAAGACTAGAAATCATAGCCTCACTACCCAGTGTGTTTCCTCGTGTCTCTTTTCTACAAACTCAGTCATTATCTGCGGTGGAACAATGACTTGCTTCGTGGGAGTTACTAACCAACCCCCTCCGTTTGTGGTTGCTTTTAACAGTGATGCCAATTGTCGATCTGCCTCACTATAATTAGGCTTTAGGATTGGGAGTTTCACCTGTTTCACTGGTACCAATGCAAGGATGCCTTGCCCAGCCACCTCTTTAGCAGTTTTATCAGCCGATCGATTACCCGTGTTTACTGCAGTTTGTCCGAATTGATGTGCTTTGCAATGCATTATCGCCACCTCCTTAGGTTTTTGGATATCCTATAGAAGTTGGAGAATTTCTTCTTTGTATTTAATAGGTGATCCTTGAGCTGACAACAATCCTCTTTCTTTCCAGATAGCCCCATGTGCATGGACTACCCCAAATGCGTACTTTGAATCAGTCCATATATTTACCTTTTTCCCTTTCAGCTGTCTTCAAGGCTTGTAGGGCTGGGTCCAGGTTCGCAGCCTGAGGACATTCCCTTTTCCAATGCCCCCTTTCTCTGCAGATTGCGCACTGATCCTTCTGCAAGTCGGGGTTGCACAAAAGGAGATGGTTTTCCCCTTCCCCTACCTCTTTCCATCCCCTGGTAACCCCTCCCTATTCCTCCCCTCCCTCCATAGGCTCCTCCAGGAGCCCCTGTCAAAGCAGCAGTCAATCTCCCCTCTCTTAGGTTTTCCCTTCGAACCTGTCGTGTCTCTTTTTCCTTCTCCCTATTAAAAATCGTCCACGCTACCTCTAACGTCTTTCCCAAATCCCTTGAGTCTGCCCCTTCTAATTTTTGAAGTTTCTTTCTTATATCTGGGGCCGACTGCCCCATAAAAATAGAAGCCAATTCAACAGCCTCTTCTGGCTTTTCAGGGTCCAAATGAGTATATTTCTGGGCAGTGACTTTCAACTGCTCCACGAAGGCAGATGGGGATTCATTTGGTTCTTGTTTAACCTCATATAATTTAGACCAATTAATCGCTTTTGGCATAGCTTGCCTTATGCCAAATGGTATCCATCTCTGATATCTCATTAAAAGCCCCTGGGGCCCTGGCTGGTTGGGATCCCACCCTGGGTCTGCAGCAGGAAAATTTTGATCTACTGTTCCCTGAAAATCCCCATTAGCATGTGCCCCTTCTACCTGTTTCCGAGCAGTGTTTAATACCATCTTCTTTTCAGTACCATCTAGCAATATGTCTAATATTACCTGTAAATCATTCCAATCAGGATCTTGGTTCCTGATTATAGTTCCAAATACTTTAACCACCCTTTCTGGGTCTTCTCTATAAATACCTTCCATTTCCTTCCAGGACCTTAAATCAGTTATTGAAAATGGTACTTTAACTGTTACTGGCCCAYTATTTCCGACCACTTGCYGGAGGGGAGCTTGTAAAACCTCTCCTGGTTCCCCTTGTTGTCTCCTCATTCTTCCTGCAATCGGACTAAATCCTTCTGCCCCACCAGATTGCCCTCCCCTTTCATAGCTACTTTCCCTTGATCCTTCCGCACCACCAGCCTCATCGGCTCGCCTACGACCACTTTCTCTTGCCCTGCTCACACCACTGATTTCATCATCATCGTCAGGACTTTTTCCCAACCTCTGCTGGGGAACAACCGTTAATTCCAAATCATCATCTTCCTCCCGTTCACATTTCAAACATCTCTTCCCAATACTACAAGCAGAACAACATCGTTTTAAATCCCTACCCCTCCCTTCTTTTTCTAGGGCCAAGATCATAGGGTCCTGTGGGATTATTCCGCATTCCTTCTGCCATTCCGGGTGATTTCTTAGTGTGAAAAATTAATCCACATGTGATACTTCATCCCATTTACCCTCCCGCCTGCAAAACAACACCAATTGTAGTATAGTGTTATATCTTAGAGTTCCGTTTTTCGGCCATTTCTCCTGATCTTCGAGAGTATAMGTTGGCCACCAATTATTACAATACTTCATAAGCTGTTTTCGAGTGAGAGGGKCTCCCCCCCCCCCCAGTTTTCCCCAATGTTTCAATATACATCCTAGGGGAGAACTTTTCAGAATCCCCCCTTCCGCCGAGGGTTGATTACCCATTATAAAAGATCCAGCAGCAATGCAAAACACAAAGCCAACAACTTCACACAAAATAGCCACAAATAGCAACAGCAACCCAAAACACAGAGACAATAGCTGTACACAAACAATCGAAGGGGACTCGAACCCCTATGTCATTTGCAGTGGGACTCTAACCCAGGGGACTCTAACCCACCCCTTTGGCTGAAGGTTTCCAAACCCGGGTGCCCTACGGACTTTCGTCCGATAGGATCCAGTCCTTCCCTTAGCTACCTTTATAGCCCAACCCTGCGAGGCTTTCGCCTCGCCTTACGGGCAGGCAACTGCCCTTTTAAAGAAAGGAATGCCTTTACCTTCCCAGGGACCTTGCTCAGAGCTCTTTGGTCCAGGGATCGGAGGTTCTCCCCGAGAATCCCTCGGTGCCAGCTGGAGGTCCTGCGATCCCGCGGATCCGTCGAGATTCAGAAGCAGAGTCGCACTTGGGTCGCCAAAACTGTCACCGAAATCAGGAATTAACCCCTTAACACCAATGCAGCATTAAGAAGCAGGCATTCTTTTTGTTACAGCGCTGGATGCACGGGGGATCGTTCTCCTGACGTGCATGCCGCATGTTGCGTCAGTTAAAGGTTATATCGTCTTACATCATACATATACATTGGATTTCCCGGAATGATTATACATATTAATTCTATTTCCTGGAACTAATTATCATATTTACATAGTCATTACGCATGCAGCTTGGGTCTCTGAGGGACTTCCGTGGGGGTCTTTGGTGGTCTCTGGGGGTCCCTAGTGGGTGTTGAAAAGGTTTCTTTTAGCGTCCTTTCCATGAACTCTGAGTCTTCTTTTCCAGATATGGTCTTGTCTTGACTTATTGCTCTGTTTGTAAAGTTCTCAAGTTCCTTATCTCGGTTTCAACTGGTGTCTGCTGGTTTACCTGCACTGCTCCAGGATGTACCAGTCASAGTTGTGAAAATTATGTCCTTGGGTGCATTTTTGTTTGAGGCCCCTTATAACAAGATGATCCGTGTTCCTGATGGGCACAGCTTTTCTGTGCATGTGGTGGCAGGGAAGAGTGCACTAGGTGGGAATGGCTGTGGTTATTTCCCCATGTAGCTTTCTTTTCCAGATGACACTCAAAGCTGCAGGTGGTGATGGCATGYGGTAAGCTCCTCTGGAAACTGCAACAAACCAAATGAATATTTTGCCGTCATGCTGTTCCTTTTCCTCCCAGTACCCCGTGATGGTCTGTCTCCAGAGTGCTTCTTGCTAACAGCAGCTGCTGGCTGAAATTTTTATCAGGCCCTTGGTATTTTAAATTCAAGAATCTTCAGATGTTTAAGATCTGTTTGTTGTTTCGGTTTTTTTGGATTTTTTTTTTTGTTTTGGTTTGGTTTTTTTTTGTTTTGTTTTGTTTTTTTGTTTGTTTTGTTTTGTTTTTGGTTTTGTTTTTTTAAAAAGTGCCAGATGCTTAGTGTGGGGTGGGACATGGAGAAAAGAGCATAGGAATTTTAAGTAAGCAAATGCTGTGTATTTAACAAAGGATGGCTCCATCTGAGACAGCAGTATGAGGCATCTTCCGGAAATTCATGTTTCTATATGTTATGTTCCCCTATAGCCCCAAATGTTTCTATAGTCAGTCCTTAAATGCACAGCAAAGAGGTCTTTGTGGAGTAACTGTGTTCCTAATGGCTGCTTTGTATTTAAGTTACTACCGAGTAGGGTCAATGTAAGCTTTTGTGGGCAGGTGCACAAGCAAAAACTTTCCAAGTCTGTTTTTGCACTAAAATGAGCTCTGCTATTGTAATTGTGTTTATGTGAAAGGGTATTGCTGCTCCACTGCATGCCAGAATCATGGAAATGATAAAAATGCCAGGAGAATTGTGTAACACTTGCAGAATGGGATGAAATCGAGTTTGGCACTTCTGGGTTCTGTTTCATGGAGTTGGCAATTGTCTAATATCTTTTACTCAGGATGCTGGAAAGCTCTTCATACTTAGCAAATTTTTTCAAAAGCGATTTACCAAGGGATTAAGTGATATTTCTGCTTGTGAAACTGTGTTAAAGCTGGGGACTTGTAGGAACTCTTGTGTAATGCCACAACAGGTTCAAGTCCCAACATCTTATCTACTCTGCTGTATGACAGYAGTTGGAACCGGGGTCATTTTCTTACACAGTCATGAAAAAATCATTGTTGTTGGGTTTATTTTGTGTTGTTTTTTCCCCCCTAAGTTTTTATAATTTCTCAGGAAGATCACAGTTTTGCTCATCAAAGAAGAAATAGAAGGGAAGGATCTGCACAAGAAAGAGCAGCGAGTTAGCTTTTGGGTCCATGCACAAGCCCRCACGAACACTTGAATGGAACAGCAGTGTAGGTGGGAAGGGTGTTAAAGCTGGTAAGAGCTCTGGGATGCTTTGATACAAGTCAGTAGGAAGGGAGGAAGAGGGGAAGCTCACACTGTAGTGTATATTTTGCTTTTTAAATACCAGCTGTCCTTTTTACAGCCCTAGAAGATTTATCAAATTAACTCCCCTCTCTCCCCATGCATAGTTTTAATATGTCCACTTGTATTGCAGAAAAAAGGCAATTAAACCCTTGCTTTCACTAAGGCGTCTGGACAGTAAGAACATTTGTTTATTTATAGCAGTGGCAAAGCCACTAGCTGCAAACTTATGTCAATGTAATTCTTCTCCATTCCTGATTCTATAGTTGACTTTTTAACTGAAATTTTCAGCTCCATAAGTTAAATTTAAGCAGTGATTTCCGTCCCGTCCCCCCCCGCCAGATTATCAGTTAAAAGGGGAATGAGGGGGAAGAGCACAAACGTTGCTTTCTGCTGCTATTTCTTGATTTGAATTCTGTGTGATGCTGTTAGTATTAGAAAAAAACATGGAAGGGTCTGGAGGGTGAGACCTAGAGCTGTCACTGCTGGTGACAGGTGAGGAGACGATATAGGTTGTGATCGGTTTAGTACAGCAGAGAGGGAAAGGAGAGACAATACGGTTGTTTCAGTGGTAGATAATCCCTTCAAGCAGTATTAATTCAACTCAGAGTTTTAGAAAGTTGTATTAAAATCATTTTTCAGAAAATCCACTATCAGAGGCCACTTCTGAAGCTAAACCACATTTTCCTAATACGCTGAGCAGTTGTCAAAGGAGGTCTTCAAACTGTCTTGTCTCTCCGTGTGTATGTCTTGCTCCTAATGTCCTTGGCTACCTTTATTCATTTATTTGCCTCGTTAACTCTTCCTGGTATGTAGTGTTAGGGAGGTCTGCAAACAAGCCCAAATTAAAAGTCTATCAGTATTTAAGTTTCTCACAGTTAAGCGAAAAGCACTGCTTTTATTGCAGCATTATCCTTAATGCCAGATAATTCTGTGAAAATGTCTAAAAAGTAACACTTGGAAGACTTTTCCACGTAATCTAAACTGATGCCAAGTATTGACCAAAAAACATTGCCTTTTCCAGAAATACTGCTTTTCCCTCTGGAAGAGAAATCTGGTTATTCTGTTATATCTGTTATTCTATTTAGGCTCCTTTTCTAAGATAGAATTTGAAGGGGAAATGACTGACCTGCTAATTGATAGGTATTATCCATGATTTTAATGTAGTCACCTAAGGATGCATTTGAATCGTCTGTAGACACATCTATCCCAGGATTCCACATTATGAAAGTGTTTCCAACATTGTTGGCCTTTCAGGGAATGTTAAACCTAAATTTATAGTCACATGACAGCAGAGTGTGCATGTGAATACAATCTTATATCAGAAAATTAACTGCCTCGTTCTGTAGTTGTACTCTGTATATTAAGTGTGAGCAGAGCTGCATGTTCTACCAACCGAGGGCTTATCGTCGTCTTGCTGCTGAGCTGTAGAGCATGAGGAACATCAATTAAGTTTAGTGCATTAACTGTTAGGGAGCTTTTGAGTTTGCAAAAACCCAAAAATGGACAAAGGAACACTTACAGATGGAAATCTGTGCTTTCTTTTCCGGTGCAAATGAATCTGTCTGAAGTAAAAGTAAATGAATGATACAGGGTCATAGCATTTGATTTATTTGAACGCAGTGTTTTCATACCGGGGGGGGGGGAGAAACAATAACTCTTTCCTCAAAAGCAGCATTTGTCTTGAAAATTCCTGTTTGCTGTTGTATGGTGAACATTTGAGATCTCGGAGGAAGTTAGTGTATCCATTACTTTCTAGTTTTCCAGGAGTAGCAGCGCAGAAAGTAGAACATCACTCCTGTAACCTGTCACTCTTTATAGATGGAAGGGTAAAGGTGGTGGTGGTGGTATGAACTTTGTCAGTCAAGCTTTTGCTAAGGCTTTTGCATCTTTCAGGCAGAGTAAGTGTGTTACTTGGGTGAGAACAATACCATGACTGCTTTGAAGAGTAATTAAAATACCTAATGACCTAAATTAGGTAAAGTCTGCATAGTTCTATGTGGGGAAAGGAGATACACAAGTCTTAAGACTTGAAGTTACTTTTTTTTTTTTCCCTAATCTGGAGTTGTCACTGTCTACAGTCTGCCTCCCTGTGCTGTGAAGTAGTCAAGTCAGAAGTAATCACTTGGAGCCTTGTATTTAAAAAAACTGTGACACCTTCATGAATGAGACTGGCTTGCTGGTGGGCAGGCAAATTTAAATTGGGTGAATCGATAGCAATTGCTTTTTTACTTGTCTAGGAAGTAGTAGGTATAAACTTGGTGGGTCACTATTCTAAAATGGGGAATTAAGGTACCAGCCAGGGACTTTGTTACTAAAAGTATAGTATGCAKTACCCCTCTGAACGTATTCCACCAACCTAACTATTACGCATCGGGATTACATACTGGGATGTAACTGCAGAGAAGAGATGCTCTAGTATTTGCACATAATGCCTGGCTGGTTACCAGAGATCTCTTGTCCCGTGGTGCCTTACTGCTGCCTGTACCACAGGACAGGAATGTAACCTAAAGGGGAAATCAAAGATACGTTCAAATGACTTGGGCATCATTTTCGGCCAGTGCAGCTTCTAAACCATGTTTTAGAAAACCAAATTATACCGGAAGTAAGATGGTCTATAATTCTTCAACTTTCACCTCCAAAGCATACCCTTCTCATGAGGGCTCCCTGCAGTGGCCTCTGGTCAGACACAGGAAACCAAAGTTTTAGCAGGTAAATTAGTGTTATGCTAGCAACAAATCTTAGACTAGTATTTGGACTCCTAGCATTAATCCTAAACTCTAAGCCTCCCAGCACATTGCCAGAATCTCATTCATCTAGGGAATCCATTACTGATTCTCACTGTGGACTTTATAGTGTACAGTGTAATACAAATTCTAAAGAAATGAAGGGGTTTAGCACAACAACATGAATTTGTTCAGATTCTGGCCATCATTTAGGTCTCTGGGGTGCTATGATAATACAAGTACATGGAAAGTTGCATATTCAGCTGGGTATAGTTTTCATCTCTGGCAAAAAGAAAAAAGGAGACTTTTACAAAAAGACTTGTGATTGATATCTTAGCCAAAAAGATTTAAGAATCTTGGAAAACACTTTATACTTGCCCAAAAATGCTGGTGCTGAAAGGCAGCAATTTTAATAATTTAAAGATTAAAATAAGAATATGATCATTTATAATCTAATGATGTCTCTCTACATGCCTGTGGTGTGGGGGGTTTCAAGCAGATCATACTTCTTTAGAAGTCATACAGAAAAGGAACATAACTTAATTAAAAAACCTTAATAATAATAATTAAAAAAAAGGTAAAGAATGGGTAGTTTGGTAAACTGTTTTGTGTATCTCCTGGCAACCTTTTCAACATATCCCATGTTAGACAGTGGTTAGTATATATAATAGCTTAAGAGTTCACGAAGGCTGCAAAGCTCATTAAAAACAGGTGAAGGCTTTTTGGTCTGTTGTAGAAAATCCCATGTTAATGGATAGAATTATGTGACCTTTGTAGGAGCCTAGAAATACGCTAAGCTAACTGAAAAATCATACAACATATTAAATAAACAAACTAAATCCCCTGGTAGACACGCTTATTTTCATGTATGCAAATCTCTTCTTTTTGAGAAAATCTTAAATGACTAATGGTAGTTCGAAATGATGTGTTTGGGGGTTTTTTGTTGTTGGTTGTTTTTTGTTTTGTTTTGTTTTCCTTTTTCTGAGCAGTCTTATGGGAGGTTTTAAGTTTGCTATCTGGAGCGACAGCTCTACCACTCAAATGTAAATGCAGTGTAGAGGGAAACAATCATCATGCATGATTTATACTTCTCATTGACACATCACTGTTCAATTAATAATAAGTATTTGAAGTCTTGCTTGCACTAGTATAAGTAAATCATATGAAGAAACCTGCAACGTTTTAGTCATAACGAGGAAAATATTGAACTTTAGAGCAGAAGGCTTCATTTCCAGAACACAGTTCCCCAATGATGAGCRTTCTCAGTCTTCTGTCTCACGAATTTAAGTATAACCCTTTAACTTGGGTGGATCTGTAGTGAAGGGTTGTGGGGGGGGGGAGAGAAAAAAAAAGTATTGTGATAGTGTGGTCCACTGGGATTTAGCAAAATAATCTTAAAAAGGACTTCAGTTATTATTCTGTGCTTTACCAGTTCTGTTACAGCGTATCCCAAAGTTCGTATAGTAACACATTATTGTCCTATGAAACAAGGTATATACCTAATTTTTTCAACAAGTTTCTGTGGCTTGCTTCCTAACCAAGCACTCTCGCCTGCTGTCTTCAGTAAGTTACCTATTGCCTGCCTTGCATGAAAAACAGAGCAGTGACTGCTATTTGTATACGTGTTTTTTCACACTGAAGGAAAAGCAACAGCTACTACCAATCCAGGTGTAATGTAGATCAACTTCCTGAATTTTACAGTTAGGAGAAAGAGGATAGGATCTCTTTTACTAGCTATGTGTATGAATATACTTATTTTTATATGTGTATAAAAAAAGTAAACTTTCAAAGCCAGGGTGAGCTTTCTACGAAAGGCCAGCATGCTTTCTATGCATAGTGTGCATCAGCAATATTGTGAAATTCTCCCAAGATTCAATAAGGGAAAAATCTAAGCTTGTAGTAACTACAAAAGGTACTTATGAGTTACTAATGCTAGATTGTTGATGCTTCATGTCAAAACAATAACTTCAAATTTGAGAAAGTCAAATGGAAGCTTGTTAAATGAAGGGTTTTAGAGCAAGTGTACTTGTTCTTATGTTTCTCATTGTCACTTTCCTATCTGTTAAATACTGTATCAATTTGACAGTACTGGAAATCAGATTCTATTTAATAATTGCCCAATTTGATCAGTACCAGCATGCTAGTCCACTGACTTTATCTAAGATACTAAATCACATAGTCAACAGTTTTAATATCATAAAGTATGGAACTGGATGGATGGATCAAGATTGGTCCAAGCAGGTACAAATTTTTTCATTCACTACTGAATCTTGCAATGTTGATTGCTAAAGCTAGAGAGGTTTAATTTAAAGTCTAGGTTTTTGGAAATGCACTCACAGAGATCCTAAAAGATAGACTTTACAAGGGAATCAGTACATGGATATACTGTTTGACTGGATGTTACTGAAAAATTATTTGTGGGTTTGAGAAGATGCAGTGCTAGGGATGGACTGCTTCGGAAAAGGTAGCGTAGTAGATCTGACTCAGGTTTTATAACATTACTGTAGAAGAAATGTGTTAAATGGGTGAGTCTAGGACTAACCTGGGCATTATTAGCTTTTTTTTTTATAGCTTTCTACTGTATCAGACTGGAGGCGGGTTAACTAAAGTTAAAGTATAATTCTTGAGATCTAAGTTTTTTTCATTGATGCTCCCAACATAAAAAAAGGAATGTGCTAATATAGGTAGTCAATCACACGCAGTTGGAGGAAGATAAAATTATCAGGCTGGAGGAATTAGGACTTTGAAATGTGATGAAATAAAAAAAAATGGGATGTGATTTAGCATTACAGAGTGCAAGGTCATGCATCTCAGGACTAATTAGTTTTTTTGCTTTAAGATTAGAAATCAGTTGGAAGCAACAAGAAGCTGTGGGAGCATTAATACTAGGAGATTGAGATGAGTCTCTGAGATTTGCTCCTGAAAAGAGAACGTGTTTCTGTAAGGTGAGATGGTGAAATAAGAATGCTATTATATAGATCAAAAATTATTTCATCTGGAGTATTCTGTACAACACAGGTACTCCTTCAGAAGAAAGATTAATTCAGCACATCACAGATGCAAAGAAGGGCTATAAGGATTATTGGCAAAATTGAGAACTTTTCCTATGAGGAGACCGCGAGTGTGTGGCTTGGTTAATCCAGCGAAACAGAGGCTAGGAGGTGCTCCTTATGAAAATACATAGAGATAAGGAAAGGAAAGCACAGAATGCTCCAACCACTCCAGGTTAGAAAAAGAATGAATTGGCCAGCCCTTCACTGGCTGTGAAATGTCATCATAGGACTTCTGGTTTCAGGAGAACAAATAACAGAGGCGTGCCCAGGAACAAGAGACAATGGTTTACCTGTTTTGGCACTTTCCACTGGCTGGGGCAACTCGGTATTTTACTTTCTCTCATTGCGTAGGTATATGTAAACTTCGTTCTTGCATCCCCAGCTCTCGCATTCAGCAGAGGACTGTTGCAGGTTTGCGAGGACTATCCTCACAACTGTGTTTCAGACGAGATTTTTCTTTGGTGTAGGAATCTTACTCTAGGACAGTCAAACTTTTGCTAACGTGAAACTGTGGTTTGCACAAACTCCTTCAGAGTCAAAGTATTTTCTTTTCCTAAACAGCAATAAACAGTGTTTCACTTTTACACTATTCTGTCCTCGCCACGGTGTCTTGCAGCCATCCCAAGAAAGCTACGGTAAGATGATCCCTGGTGACATTGGCAAGAAAATGGCATGTTACCAAGGGGTACCATGTTATTGGTCATAGCTCTCTTGAGTACGCCTAGCTATTTTCTTCTTCCTTCAATGTAGGTTAAAAAAAAAAATCAGATCATTTAGCTGATTATCTGCTAATAAATGCTGTAATTTTTACTTCAGGCATACAGCTTGCATACAGCTCATGCTGTCAACGTGAGTACAGTGTTCCCAGTGGCTGCTGTCAACTCTAAGGAAAGAGAAGATCACTTTTTAATAGCTCATATTTTCATTTTCTTGTTTTCAGAGTTGAGTGTAATCAAATTCCATGTTTGTGATAATACTCACTCTATTAAAGAAGTGTTGTGGCAATTAGCTCTACATACGTGAGAAATCTCACCACGAAGATTGCACTGAGCTTCGGTGATTTTGTGAGGAGTGGGATCACTGAAGTGTAACTGTTTTAAAAGCTAGTAGTGTAACTAGAAGTCAGGTCAAATGTGTTCAGTAAGTCAATGTTCACACCTGTCCTGCAGCTGAGTGCAGATGATTTATGGTTGTACAATCTCTCTTTCTCTGAGGAAAGACTGGAGAGGAAAGGGGTAAGATTTCATTAAAACAAAACCTGACCTATGCAACTCTGATATAATCTTTATATTTGAAACGAAGTCCACTCACCTTGATTCTTTTTAGTCTTTATGCTAATAAAATTATAACTGCTGGTTAAATACTGCTTTTTTAAAAGTCCATATTAATTGCAGTGTCTGCTCTGGGAAATTCTATTAGTTTTTGCCACAGATGAGTGTTTTCAGATGTAATTAAATAATATCTTTATTCCAGCTGGGACCTCATTGTCAAGGTTCTATTCATTATCTAATCTTAAAATAGTCTTAAACTGCTAGAAATGCTGCAATACAGTTAAGTATCACAATTTTTCCTTCCCTGTGAGAAGGTGCTTTAGAAGAAAAAAAATACTATGGGTTGATAGCCTAGTGAGAAGTCTGTCTTGTCCGAAAGTGCAGAATGTGATTTAAAGCAGTTATGCCTCCTGGGTACAGCCTGACAGGCAGAGTCACTTCCACGGAAAAACAATATACTGCAATCCCTTTCTCATCGCTGGAGTGTCAGTTCAGCACATGTGGCAAATGCTATCTCTGCAAACATAGTGCCACTGTCCCATGTTTGTATGGCCTTGCATAAGGGCAAAAATACCTCTGCCCTCTCTGTTTCTAGCTATCCCCATGAAGGTAATAGCCAGAAGCTGTCAGAGTATGGCTAAGATGTAGAAGTCATCACAGGAGTTTACGGATTCCAGAAGTGCATGTAGATTCTGAAAATGGTTGGGCAGATTCATTGAAAAAGAGCAATCGGTATCAGCGAGGCTTGTTTGAGGCTGGGAAGGTGTTTCAGGGAAGATTCAATGTGTGCTGGTCCAGCTCTTGCATCTTTTCGAAGTAATGTCTAGCAGATGTCTGACATGCTTCAGCCATTCTTCTGTTTTTAAGCTGGCTGTGTGAAACGCTCTGTTGTCTTTTCCTTTGCCAATCCCAGACATGTGCTGGTGAAGTGATTGTGAGAGGACTCAGGGGTAAAAAAGATGGCCTGATGCCATAATTGTTCTAATAGGCTACAAAGTGTGTAGGTAACAAATAGGGATACCCGATTAGCTTATTTTATTATTGTTTTTACCTTACTTTATGCAGTGTGCTAAGACTTGCACCTGAAGGGTTAAAGATTTTAGATTGCCTCAGCTTAAGGGAAAGACTATAGGGCAAACACYAAGAAAACATTGCTTTCACTCCATCTCTCTCACATTTTTGGCTGCAGTGCTTAACGTGTAGTTAACTCAAGTATCAATATAATTGTAGTATGGTTCTAATTGGGTAAATATTTTTAATACCAATTCAGTTGTTCAGAAACTGAATCTAATTTCTGAATTACTTAATATCATCATCTTTTGAAGCATCATATATTTAATGAATGAGATTCTTGCACAGATATCTTAAAATTACAATGACCTGTATAAAAATGAACAATGAATTTATAAGAAACTTTGCACTCAGTTGAACTGCATAGCTGAAATCTTTAGGAGGACACTTTTTAAAAAATCTTTGCTTTTGAGTATCTGCACTTTCACTGGGGGGCTCTGGGAATGCATTACATTTTAATGAAGTTTCCTGTGCTGTTAAATACTGTATGCAGCTATACTCACAAATACTCTTCCATCTACCAAAATCAAGTGGAAAGGTATTTTATAGGGCTTGACGAGGATGTGGATAAAGCAGTATCATGCATTTGTCTAATTTATGGAGACAGCATCATTCAATTTCTAGTGTAAAGAGAAATCTTTTAAGCAAAGACAATTATCTTCTTAAATTGCTGGTAAGACCTTATTTTGAGAATAAATGTCCAGTAAATGAGCTTTTTGTGCATCTGAATTGCACTCATGAGCCTAGACTATTTCAGTGTAGGAACAGCAATAGAAAGTTTGTCTACAGTACTTCCAAAGTGTCTTGTTTTACACTTACGTAGAAGGTGTTAACACAATCCTACTAGGTTACTAAAAGGAAATATTGATGTACTGTCAGTTAAACTATTTCAAAGCATGTTTCAAATGTAGATTTTTAGAATCTGTTCTTCACTGGGCCATCTCAGCTGCACGTCCATTTGGACTGCAGCATGAAGTGCGGGTGTGCTTGGGGATAAAAAGCTCAGAGTACGAAGTTCACGTGTCTCAATGAACCAAGGATTAAATGAYGACTGAAACCATGGTTTATATGATAGAAAAGGGTTTCTTATTAGAATCTGGTCATTCAGTATCCTGAAAAGTGATTGCATTTAGATTCCTTCACCTTGTGCCTTTCAAGTCTTAGAAAGAAATGCTTTAAGCATTTCATGCTTCCTGGCAGAGTTCAGGCTTGATGCTATTTTAAAGGAGTAAGAACTGGSGAATTCAGAAAATCTTTCTTTAAAAATATTTTCTGTTGGAAATGTATTATTCTAAGTTTCAGCCTCAAACTGGAGATGATCTATCYCAGAGACAGGAAAAAGGCCTCGGATGATGGAATAGGAATCTTTTTCTGTATGTTTGTTACCAAGCAAGTTTTGTATAACAAGGATAGTACAGCCTGAAACTGTTTCCAAATGAAGTRCAGAGAGAACATAAAATGTTGAAAATTAGTCCATTTTACAGTTTGGAATTGCTCTAAAATCAAGAACCTCAGCAGATATTGAACTGTTCACAACCTGTTATTAGCAAATAATTTTCCCACATCAGAGGATGGAGGCGAGCTGTCTTGTAGTGACTAAGTGGGACTGCCTCAGCGAAACATGGCCGATGGTCATTTTTTGAGATTACCTGTGATTTGTCACTGGCTGCAGGTGGCTAAGGATGTCTCAGAATAACACACTGAGTAGTGAGATGTGCTGTGATGGCCTCCTTTTTAGCAAAATCTGAGCTATCTTTAGAGATAACTGCATTTGTGTTAATGTTGCCCTAAATTTTCTCTCCTTTCCCCTGCTGTCCCTCTTTAATACAGAGTTTAGAACACTGCAGCTGCAGCTCTGCTAAATGCATGTTCTGGGTCAGATAGAAATTCTAAGTGGAAGATTCATAGCTGTAATTAGAGAGGCACTTTTGCACATAGGCTTACATACCATAGTAGGAAATTTGGTTAAACAGAAAAGGAACTCTGTATATTTTCAAGAACTCACATGTGCTATTAGGCAGAGATCTATTTATTCCTGGCACGTATTTACTATATGTTTTGCTCTTTGGGCAAAGAATTTACACAGAGGAGTCTGGAGGCTAAAAACAAGCAAATCTTCCCGTCGTTCCCATGTTTACAATGTGCTGCAGAGGACAGGAGGGCTTCCAGTGCTCTGTGTTTGCCCCACTTTACTGTGATTCTCGAAAGCATCCTGGATATTGCAATGCAAATGGTACACCCAGGAACATCAAGGGAGAAAATGTGTTTGAAAAATGCAGAGATAGAATAAATGAACTAGGAAAAAAAAAATTAAAAAAATCAGGTAACAGATTATTAAAATTTGAATCTCTAGCTGATTTTTTAGTGCCTCAGCCATCAGCCAACTGATCAAACTTTGCAAGGTCTTTTGCATAGTCTAGTATTTGCCCTCCTACCCCCAGTCTGACTCCAGGGCACCTGAAAGCAGAGCAGCTGGCTAACCACTGTCATTTCTGGGGTTGATTGGCTCCTGACRAATGAAGATCATGGTTTAACTGAAAACAATTTAAAATACATGTCTTCAAATATCCTTGACATTGCACTTTGTATGTAATTTGAAACAGTAACTGTCAGCAACAAGTAAAAGGATATTTTTGTAAGAGATAACCTCAATCTGAGAAACGTACAAACTTGTAGCTATAAGAATTGTTAGACCTCAATAAAAGTTATTTATACAGCCGCTCCCAGGGAGTAGCTTCCAATAACAATGTTATTAAATTTAACAAGATAATACCAATTGCAGCACTCATTGCAAGTTATTACCATTGTATTAGCCAATTAGATTTTATTTGCTGGTACTCAGTAACAGATGATATCTATATTTTTAGATAAAGTTATCTTTTTAGATAAATTTCTGATATTCAACCAGTATACAGTTGAGCTAGTGCATGTTAAGTGTGCTAGCTCAAATATCAAGGAGCAGTCTTTGGTGATCTGCACAATGCTGGAGCTTTAATTGCATGTGTTCTTCAGAAGCAATTTAAACAAAATATCAGTATTGTTCACCAAGAACCAACCCACCATATTAGTCGTCTACAAGAAAACAATTAAACTACTGGTATAGGAACCACTTAAAATACAGATGGGATGTGTGTGTGTATACACACACACCTTTTTGTCCTTATGCATACTGTGGGTGGTTTTCTGTGAGTGCAAAAGAAAGACGTAGTCACTAGACTATGCGAGGTGTTAGTGGGGGGTTAGCTTTGCTAATGTGGTGGTGAAGCTTCAGAGAGTGCCAAGTGCAAACAGCTTTACAGAGGCCTTTGCAGACTGAATGGTGGGAACTTCCAAAGAGAACAGGGGACTTCCTGAAGTTCAGCATCGATTTAATTTACTTCCTTTGGCTTCATTTGGGAAGACTGTTGAGCTAATGGAATGATTATGAAAATGCCAGCCCAATAAGCACTTAATTTCTTCTCCAAAAATTATAAAAGTCTGTTCTAGTTATGTTTGATTGCAACCAGATAGTGTTTAATTTTATGCTGTGTTCACTAGTGTGGCAATAAACCAGACTTCCTACCTTTATTTAAGCTGCTATCTTCATGTTTTCTGACCGTGAACTTCAAAGAAAACATCTCAGCTATGAGGAGATCTTCCTCCAAAACAGGAGCCCCAGCAGTGCTAAAGGAACAGTAGTACAGGGATAGGAGAAAGATTAGAAGACTTGTAGATGGTATTGGAATTCCTGAGATTGTATCTTTTAAGACAATATTTTATTCATCACTAAGGATAATATGAGTCAGTCAATGACTACTTCTTCCTTAAAGTTCAAACACATTAATTGGAAGTTTGTATAAAAGCTTATTGAGAAAGATAGGCTTACTAATGGAATAGAAAATAAGTGAGATAACTGTCTGTATCTCCAGACAGTTTTTTGCTGCCTTGGTGGATGCTAAAAGTAAAATAAGTACATAATTTAAACGACTGTGCAGCTTGAATAGGTATTCCATGTGACATTACAAAATGCTGAAATGAAGTCAGTCAATAGAGAGTTCTGACTGATCAAGACTCCAGTGCAATAGTTGATGTAGAATTTGGTGAAAATGCACCGTAAATACAATGTTAGATAATGCTGTTAAGGTACACTGAATAATTAGACCCCAGAATTTTCAGATGCTGGAAGGAAAGAAAAGCAACGTTATCTTTTTTGCAGAAACAGTGAATACCCACAAATGGTTTTTACTGACAAATATATAGGTAAGCACATCTTCAACAAATATGGCTAATCATTTAAGATGGATTTTTGGAATACAGAACGGCATTATTTTAGGAAAAAATTTGGTCCTGTAACTTAAGAAACAAATTGAAGCAAAGTAAGGCTTATATTTAGACTACAAGAATAAAAGCAAGTAAGTGCTACAAATTTGCATTTTTAGAAAGGAATCTTCATTTCCTCATACTATGAATAAAGCAGGAGCCTGCTTCAAGGGTGGAAAGCCACTCAACTAATGAATTAAAAAGATTATTAGTTAGAATCATAAGAAAAGATGATGGGGAATGTCTGTTTGAGAATCTTCTATGGTTTTGAAAACCTGTGTTAATTTTACAAGCAAGTCTGAAAACTCTTCACATAAATAAATCTCGGTGTGTTTCAGCAGACTGAAACTAAACTGAACTTGCAAAGTTTAGGGTTCTTTGAAAAGGTGCAGTGTGTTAAGTGACTTTGTTCCATAGCGTAAAAAAAAAAAAAAAAAAATCCAATGAGATTATAGATATATATATACTTACGCTTAAATAAAGCAATAAAATGTTAATATTAAGCTATTGAAATAGTGACAGCTAAGCTGTCAGAAGCAAAAAGATATTCTTGGTATTAAATAAAGGACATACATTCTGGCAAGTGAAGTTAGAGGACTCATCCTAGATTTGGACATATAAATTTAAACAAATGACATTTAGTGTTAGTTTTACTCCTAGGATACTTCAAAGCAATTCCACTGATCCTTGGTGGATTATGAAGTACAGAATTAGTAATGAATGTATAAGCTGGTCTAGGGCTCAAATTATGAGACTTGTAGGCAAGCTCTTGCAAAGAGAAACCTATAATAATGAATTTAAGAATGAAAACTTAGCTTAACCTGACAAGTTCAGGAAATACAGCTTAAATACTTGTTCCAGATATATCAGGATCCTAGCCACAATGCTTGTTCTGCAGCAGAGTGGTTCCATGGGATTAGGAGGGTGTAACTGATAAACTTTGTCAGACTCTGTTCCACATTTGAGACCAATAATTTCTGCAGAGAAGTGCTGGAAGAAAAACTTCTTATTACTGGGAGGACACTTTGTCTTTAGGTGTTTCAGTAGACAATGCTAGACCCGTTCAATCTGTCCCTTTCATAACATTAAGCTATGTTATTGGTGACGTTCATCATGAAGACCATACATGATCCCTTATGCAGTGTCAGCGATATTTTGATTATAGCAAGGTTTCTATGCAATGAACATGCAACCATTGATTGTGTTCACGCATGCGTTGCGTGTGGGTGTGCGCATGGAAACTGTGCTCATAAGCTGCTTCAAAGTGTGTGGAAATAGATGTGTAATGTTGAACCTGCAAAGATAGCAATTTGACATGGCATATAAATTTGGAAAAGACTTTCAAAAAAATGTATACTCGTAGTGTGTGATAGTTTTCCTTAATAGACTGATAGCACTTGAAATCACTGTGATACAAAAAATTCCAATCTTGATCCTACTTTGGGACCATTACAGTTTCCAGTTGAAGAGCTTTTCTAAGCTGCATTCAGTTTTTTTCAAGGATTAACTTGATTTAGGGGGAAAAAAAACCCCAAACGCCACCCAACAAAAAACACTTTACGTATAAATTTTAAAGCGATTTTCATTGCTTCAGTTAAAAACAAACATGTACTTTCTGCCCTGCCCCCCGCCCCCACCTGAAAGATCTGATTGCCAGGACAGAGATCATGCAAAAGGAATGAAATTTAGTCAAATCTAACGAGAATGATCCATTCCTAAGCCAGGCAGTTGTTACCAGTATCTCAGAGGACTAGCGCCCTCCAGAGTGTAGATAAAACCTTCTCTGCTCACGTGTAAATCTAATAATGCTATGTTAAGAGTGAGATGGAAAGAAAAGAAATGGAACTGCCCTGTGGCAGATGAATCACGCCTTGACAATGAGGACTGATGCTTGCAGCAGAAACCAAATCACATACAGGAATGTGTTTGAGGCACTAGAGAAATCACTGATGTTTACTTCTAAAACCCAGAACATCTGGATACCTTGAGAGAAGCACTTTTGCGAGCACCAGAAGTAGAGAAGCCTGGTTTTCAGTGGATTTGTGTTTCATGGTTGAGTGACTTATCTGAATTTATGCTAGGTCTAAGCTCAGTTCTTAAACAATTGACATCAGAAAAAGATGTTATGAATGCTTTACTTTGGAGTTTATACCTTATTACACACTGGGGAATCTATTCCTCAGTTTCTCCTGGTGTAGATCCTCTGTTAACTAATAAGGCACAAAAATTGATCAAAGCTTTCCCTGCAATTTGAGGAGTCATAGCATCTTTCTCTCCCTTGCAGAGTCTGAGTTTAAATACACGGTGAACACATGGTGCCCTTTGACTCAGTAAAGATAATTCTTTTCTCTTTGCCGAAACTTTTTCCTTGAAAATCTGGGAATATAGAATAAACACTTGAGTAAAATAATAAAGTACTGATTGAAATTGGCCAGTTACAACAGCAGGTTGATAATGTGATGGCAGAAGGATGATTTTCTGACAAATGAGTTACCCGATTACCATTGGCCCTTCTGAAACTTCCCATCCTGTGCTGTGCAGATACCTAAGGCTATACAAAACACACTGCTTCTAGGGTGTTACGGTTGAAACCAATGACATCTCAAGTGACAACTGTCCTCTTCCAATCCGTCCATGCTTGTCTTTGTCATGATATCTGTTGAGAGCTGAGCCTGTTGGACAGTGCTCGTTAGAAATAGATCTGGTCTGCAGAATTTGGATCTGCTTTCTTGTTCAGCTTAGCATTTTGGGTTGCTTGTATGGCTGTTTCTGATGTCTTCTGTCTTAATCTTTCTGGAAGGAGCAGAAAGCACACAAAGCACTAACCACTGTTCCTGGGAGAAGAAACCCTAATATCCCTTGACTGATCCCATCTTAAAACAAAGCAACTCAGTACAAGCTTTACATGCGCTTTTTTTTTTCTCCTCTCCCCCCCCACCTCCATAAAAGTATGTAATAAAACTTCTCAAGGATATATGTGAAGTCTGCAGTCTGAAAAATAAGTTATAAATGGATTTTTATACAATAAATCCCATAATAGAAGTTATCCTAATGAGCCAAATGCATCTCTTAATAGCCCCTGTAAACAAGAATGTCATTGGAAGAGATGAGAATGAATGATCAGAAACAGTGGTGTGTTAATTTCTGGAGTTTTATAGTTCATAAGTACTACCTCATCATAATAACATTTGTTTCTTCCTCTACTTGCCTCATATTTTGTGAGGCTAAGAAGGTCTAAATTGATGGACTAAATCTCAGCTCTCGTGAGAGGTTCAGAAGGGATGTTCCACAGAAAAGTATTGCATGCTTTTTTAATTTCTGCCCTTTTTTTTTTTTTTTAAATAAATAAGGGAGAAAGCTAACTACTTATGCCTCAGAAGAAAGGCCTGGAGTGGGACAAATGAGACTGATGTTCTTGCTGTCTCTACCCCTCCCCACCTTGGGAATGCTGTAAATGCTCGAGTAAATTATGTCTGATGCTGTGCTGTTTTCTGCGTGTATTTAGAAACACAGGATAACCGATGAGGTTTCTCACATCAGTATGTTTCTTTATCACTTTTTAGAAGTATTGTTTTTTTTATCTGGTGAGTCCATGAGAGTTTGACATTGGATGACTTTATAAAAGATTCTTCTAATTGGATTTGTTAAAATAAATAAATCAAACACTAATTGGAACGTGCCCTGCCATTATTTTTGCTTAATGGCGTGAAGTTCTCTTTATCATATTTGTGCACTTATTTAAACACCCCCCTGGCGCACACTTCTGCAAATTCAATTATATATTCAAAGGAGGCATTCAATTTATGCAAGGCTGGTTTACATTTAATCTGGGGGCAAGTCTCAGTAACTGATGATAGGTCTGCTCAAGATTAATTAGCATCACTCAGATGAGCAGTGGCATTGTTACAAGCCTGCAGTGTAAAACAAGGGATGTTTTATCCTTCCTACGTGAGCCGTTATTTGCTTCAATATGACTCTCTTCAGGAAGGGAAAAGCTTCTTTCTTGTTTGGGTTTCATTTTGTGAAAACGGTCAACACCACATGTGTTATCTAACAATATCAAAGTCGTCTCCATTTCCTTTTCTTTTGCCCCACTTGGCAACTGTATTTGTCACTGTTTAATTTTCAGCCAACCAGGGGAAAGACTCCAAGATCTCAGTTTGCTTCCTAAAACCCTCATTCTTGTTAACAATTTATGAAGATGTAGAACCCCATTTTGGTGAATGTGTAAATGTTTCTGTTTTCCTCAAACAGCTTTGTGAAACTGTGGCTAAAATTATGACGTGCAAACCTGGTATCTAAATTCATTGAGTGGTATCATCTTCTTTCAATTTGAGGATTATTTTTCCTACGTTAATGAATAGCCCTGGTCTGCTGCCAAGCAGTTATGTTTCAGTGACAGATGATTTTGTATTAGGATGGATCTAACCTTTTTTTTTTTTTTTTCCCCCCCTCTTTATGTTCCAGCTTATTTAGATGTAGCTCRTATTTAGGTATCCACATAGGCAGTGTGTCTTAGGAAATGCTGAATATTAAGCTTACGCTGACATCAGTGAAAATACAYTTGCTAGTTTTAGCCTGTTGGCCCATTTTGGAGTTACTATCCCTGCTTAAGTGGACACTTAAAATCTATTAATAATTTTTTAGTTTAAACTGAAATTCATTAGTGGGGACTACTTGAATTTCCAAGGATCTTGCAGCTAGGTGCTTGTGTAGCAAAGTGGATCACTCGATCCCATTAGGTGAGCAGGAGGAGCACCTGTGCAAGTGCAGTCAGACATCAGATGCACCTTTTTCCTGTGCTTCCTCGCTAGCTTGCTTAGGAGCTTATTGTCCTCAACTCACACTTGAACGTAAGAGCACTTTCATCTCCTGGGTCAACAATGTTCCACAGGAAAGGTATTATGCCACGCTTTTCTCAAACTCCTCCTCCTCATCCCAGTTTACCCTCCTTAAACCGGGACTAGAGCTTGTAGGGTGTGCTCTGTTCAGCAGGGCCCACCTGAGGACCCCTTACCGTGGCGAGTTCCCGGGGTTCCCTGGCCTGGCACGCTGGCCTCCGCGAGGCTGCAGACCCGAAAGATGGATGGAGCCCACTCGGCTTGTTGGGGGTGGCGGCAAAGCCGTCGCTGAGGTGGATCCGAGTGTGGCGATGTGGTGATGGCGCTGCGGAGTGTCCCTCAGCCCGCCTGGCTCCTCGGGCAGGGCGGGGGAAATACAGCCCGACTCGACCCCGGGGCTGGGTTTGTAGTTAGAAGTGGGTGTTTGTGCTCCGTGTGCCGGCAGCAAGCGGGGCTGGAGGGGCGGCCTCTGTGAGGAGAGGCCGGGGCCACTGCCTCCGAGGGCCCCGCGGGAGGCAGCCGGGCCCCTCGGCGGTGCTGCTGGCGTCTCTGGGAAAACGTGTTTGAGAAAGGGCAAAACGCCAGGAAGGGAGGAGAGGAACTGTGTGAGAAGCCATCCTGCAGACACCAAGGTCAGCGAAGGAGGAGAGAGCATGGTGGGTCTTGAATTCCTGAGGTGAAGTTGGGTGGAAATTTCACAGCTGCTTTTCTGAAGGTGGCTGCCTGTGACTGACGCTATAATGTCACGTCTGCCGTGTTCTGCAAAAAAGATAGGACTAAGACCACCTATGATATACTTGTTTGGCAGATATGAACACAAGCCACTGTGACTATTAGAGTAACACCAAAATCTGTGATATTCCGGATGTTGCGATTCTTTCCTTCCACCTTCTGAAATTTCTTTCCTGTTCCATAATACAACGTACGCTGTAATAGCGCAAACAGAGGAGTTGCTGACTTTTTAGCTCACAGGTTAATATGGCTCTGGGTCCCAGCTGAGTCTTCACTTTGCTTTTAATTCTGCTCTCTTTTGACATACTATAGCAAGAAGCGGATGGAGGCTTCCCTGCTCTTGGTACCTGAGATTTATGCAGCCAGCCTGCTTGTCTGAGCCCTTAAAATTGACTCCAGTTTTTTCTCCTTGTCTTCATTTCCTGCAAATTCACCTCTCCAAATTCCAATTCTGTTGCTTCTAGTAAATTAATCCTTCTGGCTTATTGCCCTGTCACTCCRTGTTTGGAGGTTTCTCCACTAACCTTTTCTTTCTTTGAAATGTAGATGTCTTGCTGCTACTTTTAAGGCCCTCCATGGTTTATCCTTTCCTTTCTTATCCAACTGTACTACAAGGTTAGCTTTGACTTTTAGACAAGGCACTTTAAAGCTTCCTCAGGTGTTGTCTCTTATCAGTGGAAATTCCCAATTATTTTCCAGAATTTCTCACCATATCCCCTTTTCAGCTCCTCCTCCAACTTTACATACCTCAGCATGTATAAAATAACCTATTCAGCTRATTATACCAAGATACTGGCAATTACATTCCCTGTTAAATGAGGACTGCTACCCCATGTTTTGTTACTATCGCTTGTTTTGCTTCTGGGACTTTGTAGCAGCACCTGTGCAATTTTCTCTGTGTACATGAGGCCTTGTACAATTGTCTGGCTCGATCAGAGAATTTGTTTACAATCCCTTCAAAGTAATAGCTCAGAGACAGCGCCGTTATTGTGCGCTGCAGTATGCTGAACAGAGGTTGTGTGGAAATGGTGTATGTCTGAAGTTGTGCTATTAAGGTGAATCTATCAAAATTAGAATACCCCGCTTGGAGACTGAAATATTGTCTCTCATACCCGCTCGCTGTGAAAAAAGTGTCTTTCAGTTGCATCGCATACTCCCACACAATCCAGAATACCTTTATTTTCTCTTAGACATTTTAATGAGCATGTTTAATATTTTAAATTTGAACTTTTTCACCTAAATTAAATTTACAAAATTAGGGAAACAGTTTAAGTGTAAACCCGCTCATTTTGACAGCTGGGAAATCTTCACAAGTACAGTAAATTTAAAGCAAGAATTATTAAAATATTGTAAAATAGTGACACTTTGGAAATATTTAGAGAGACTCTACTGAAACAGACAGGCAAGCTTGCAAGGGTCATAAAATCTGCTGTAGTCAGATCTATTCATCATGAAAATATACAATATATCAAATTATTATTTTTTTAGGACAAGCTTGATCTTTAAACTTTTCTTTAGCAACAGACTATTTTGGGGTGTCAGGTACCCTACCCAACAAATCTTTCTACTATATACTTAAATAGAAATAATATGTGAAGTTTTGTAGAACAGCTTAGAAAACCAGTTGGAGTGCACATAAAGTCCTTCAACAGAATAAAGATTTAATAAATATTAATGACGTGGTATGTATTTGTGTTTGTCATTTATGAGGAGTTTCATAGGAGCTAAGACAAGTTTGAGCTTTCTTGGGAGCTAGAGAATAGAAAATCTAGGTGAAAACTAGAGAAGGCCTCAATGTCCCCAGTGTTGGATAATCCTTATTGCAAAGGAACCACAGATGACTCGCGTACTAGCTATTTATTGTGTATGTGTAGGCAATGCAGCCCGTGGGAAGGAGTAGAGAGTCAGGAACATCTCTGTGCATATAACTCTCCGATTAGTGTCAAGAGCAATTGGCAGTTTGGCTGGCAGAACAAGTTAGTGTTGCCCTGAGCGTTGCTTGGTCCTTGCAGCTCTGAAGTGTTAGATGGGTCCAGTTGATTTTGGAGGACTGGTATCTGCAGAGAAAAATTATCCTTGCTTCCTTAAGAGAGAAAACCAAAGCAGTGCAGAGACACTGTTGGCATGATTAAGGTCTAAACTCAAGGATCCAGGCTGCCTGATCTAATGGATCCAGTACTGAAATATGTTTGGCAGACTAAGTTGAGCGGACGTAAGAGGAATGTGCCTGAGGTAATGTAAGGGACACCAGTGTAGGAATATCCTACCAGGGAGTAAACTAGCTTGATTTGTCTGCGTGACGCAAGTTTCGAAGATCTGCATTGGAATACAAAATTTCATTCTACTGTTCATGGGTTTCCCTTGATTCACAAGTGTTGAGGCAGCTGCCAGGTTATTTATGACAGTTAACTACTTCCAAGTATTTCAGGGATTGCAGTAGGAAARATCACTTAGTCAACAGTCTGGAAGGTGTGAATGCTAGTTGCCATCCACTTCTTGTTATTCTCTCGTTGTCGAGAAACTAGAGGGTTGCACTCACAAGTGCACACTCTAAAGACCTTGAGGAATGTTCATGTGCCACACAGAGCTTCATGTTGTTAGGTGTAAGAGATGGTTAAAAGGAAGGTTGCATTTTCTGTAGGTGTAACCCAACCTTGTGTAATTCAAGGCTTAAAAGCGAAAAGAAGTGAGGATTCACTGTAGGAACAGTGATGCTGTGCTTGTTTACCATTTGCGTTCCTTCTTCCTCTTTTTTTTTTTTTTTAATATCTTACTTGGAGGTTTATGTAATTAAGTATCAGTTTCTGGGATGCAAATGCAAATATTCCTGCATGTGTGCATCACGTGCAATTGTCCTTGAAAATGTAAAGACAATAGGTTGAAATAAAGGGAACTGATCTAAGAAACAGTAGCATGGAGGGAAGAATACAAAGGCTTCCAATGAATAGAAAGTGTGGAAAGTACAAAAATATTTTCTGGATACCTTCTCTGCTGCCTGAAATCTAATACGCAGAAAATTAATTTTATTTTTCCTTTTTTTTCCTGTGTAAACTTGGGTACAAAATATTTAAGTAAATGACCTACCATAAAGAGATATAAGTAATTAATACAGGAATGTATTCATTTTTCTTGTTTTTAGGTGGTTGCTCATTTGATGAGCACTACAGTAATTGTGGTTATAGTGTGGCCTTGGGAACCAATGGATTTACCTGGGAGCAGATTAATACCTGGGAAAAGCCAACAATGGATCCTGCTGTCCCAACTGGTAAGTAAGAAGCCTCATCAACAGCGGGGAGATATTATTCTTTGAGAGAATCAGCTGTTAGCCCCATATGGGTGTGTACTGGGTCTGGGTACCCCCAACAATGGGATAGGATTTTATCCAGTGATAAAAAGATGACTTTTGTGTTCAAAATAATCTGACAACAGAATTCATAAATGTGAGATGGCTTTTTACAACATTTGCTGCTTGATATCCTTGCTGAATCATTTTACATTCCTTATTCCTATTTTATTCCTGTGTTTTGACAGAGAGGAAATGTTTCAGATGTGATATTCTAAGGTTTGGCCAGCTTTTTGCATGTTTCAGGATCAGAGAGCTGTCTTATCTGGGGAGATGCGTGTTTGAGAGGCCAGAAAAAGTAAAGCTTTGTAATGTCTGGGAATATCGGACCTTCCCGTTACCATTTAGCTCTTAACTGACTGCTTTAAATTTTAATTCTGAGAAAGACAAGAAAATTCCTAAAGAATTAACTGTAGTAGATAGCCCTTGATTAGGCTGGGATATTAGACATTTAAATTTTCATATGCAAGAAAAACATTTCCAACAGAGAGAGTTACCAGAATATCTGATTTGCTAACATATATTGAGAACRTCCAATAATAGCATAGTCTTCCACGTGGTACTTGGAATATTCTCTGAAGAGCTCACAGTAATGGTAAGTTTCAATAGTTTTGTTTCTCGTTGGAAGTTACCATTATGTTGTATATGGGTGTATATAGGAATAAGTTCTTTAGCCTTAATAAAAGTACTGTGGAATGCTTTGTTCCCATTGAAAAAGAACTTGTTTTAAGAAAGCACACTAGAATTTTCTAAAAATCATAGTTTGTCTGTGTTCCTTGCCGCCTAAAATAGCAGTGCGAGCCCRTTTAATGGACACAATGGCAAACAGACCTGACCAGCCAGTTAAGACGTTGATTTCAGTCCTAAGAAAGAAGTATTTGTTCCGGTTAGTGCATTGCACTCTGAGAAGCACAAGCTACATGGCAGAACCGGAATATAATGTTGTTGAAGAGGTATTCTTATGCCTATAATTATTGGGGGTAAGAGACTTGTTAATTGCTAGCTGCCTGTTAAGGATACCATGTAGAGCTGATACAACAATAGCTTCCTGCCGTAGCTATTGATAGACAGCCCAGTCTTTGTCCCTGTATGCTTGTTGTTAGTAGAAAACAAGTGCACAAGATACCAGCCTAGCTGCGGTTTCTCCGTCACCAAAGGTTGGTTAAGTTGTGGGGTTTTTTATTATTTTATTATTGGAAATTGTTCGGAAGAGGATCTTCCCAAGTGTGTAACACCTAGTACCGCTTGATTTGGCTGTGGCATCCCCAGAGAAGTTAATTGTGAAAGTTGCAGTTTTCTGGTCTTGTCTGTAAGAATATATTTCATAATTCTGGATGTTGTTGCTTTTTAAATGATGGCAATTTTATCTCCATAGTTCCTCAGCTTCTACCCTGTTGTGTCCTATTCCCTGCCCTGGTAAAGACCTAGCTAGAGAGATATGACAGATCTTTGAATTAACTGATCCCAGAGTGATGTGAAGGAACAGGAACATACATGGTTTTGATGCAATTTGGAAGGCAAGGAATAAATGGGAGGGCTTACATGGCTTGGACTGGCTGAGTTCAATACTTTGTCAACTCTAAATGTTAAGGTAAACCTATCTTCCTGGCCTCCATATGAAGGTGTATTGTCATCTGAAGTACGCTGGAACCATGGAGAAATCCATAGACAAACAACAGTCTGGAATGGCATGGTAAAAAAACAAACCAAAAACATAAAACCAACCCCAAAATGCTACAATGTAATTTTTAACAAGGCTTTCAGAATTATTTCTTCTAAAACTAAATAAATACAGAGAGATGTGTGTTTTCCCCCTTAGTACATCATTCCATGATACCTAGTAGCACTAATAAATACATAAAGATGTTAGAGCAGCTGCAAATTTAATAAAGGTTAGACATCATATAAACACAGAAAGCTTTATTGTAGAAAGATGCAAAGGTAAAGCAGCCATCAACTTGGAATGTGCTGGTAAATAAATATCTAAAGAGATTTTAAGGAGCATGAGGGGAAATGACTCAGTTCCCCTCACGTTACTAATTGATGTCTCAGGACTATTCACACAGAACAAAAGGCGAAATCAGTAGGTAGGAAAAGAAGATCGACCACAGCAAATGTGTACAGAAGGCTCTAGTAACAAAAACATGTTTTCAAGGGCTGTCCAAATCATGCTAACCTTGAAGTAAATTATAGTGGCCAATTAGACTGCCCGAAGCTAGCAGAGACGTTCGGAGCTATTATTGAGAGTCTGTATTGCTGGATAAAATCGTGATGCATTGTTGTTTGTATTGGTTACTCATTGAAAATCTGTTTTGTGAGAATAAAAGATGTTTACTTAAAATTCATGTAGTGGCAAAGCCAGGTGAATAAACTAATGAACAGCACGTTCCACTCCTACAAGCAGGGACATCTTTAAAACCAGAGTACTAGAACATTTGGTGATTGACTTTCCATTCCATTTAATTTCTCCACAGCAGCTGAAAACAGCAGGGTGTAAATCCACTGAGCTGCAGGGTGTAAGAGGAGGTAACAGAGAGGTGTTCGTGGAATAAGCATCTTCTGGTGGCCAGCTGTAGCCAGGAAAGCTCCTTAGCATAAAGAACGGCGACAGGAGTGCCAGAATACATAGCGTTCTGAGAACRCGTAGATTTTCTTTATCAGGATGGTATTTTAGACACTACCTTATTTTTGTAGCTGGAAATAGATTAAAATACTACATTGTGGAAATGTAAAAACAAAAAGTGAGCAGGCATTAGGTTGGTTCAATGATGCTAAGTAAATCTGCAGCGCAACATGCTGGGAGACGTTGGCAAAAAGCATGGCCTGCCCCCACCCTGGTCAGCCAGCCTACATTAACATTGTCGTCAGAGCTATTTTCTTCTGTAAAATGTATCGGCTTTCATAAGTACCAGCAGGTCCCTTTGAATTCAACCAAGCCACAGAATTCTGTCCTCCTGAATACTAATGATAATATCTAGCACTTTTTACAGTACTTTTCATCGTTAGATCTCAGAGTGCTCTTCAAAGGAGGTCAGTACCACGAATAAGAGCCTGAGTCTATAGTGCTGTGTAATTCTCTGCTGACACGCTGCTGCAAAGGTCTCTGCCCAGGGACGACTTTTTATTCTTTATTTTTTGAATTAAAATGTCAAAAAAAAGGGCAATTAAACTGCTCCATTAGCAATGTAGAAGTTTGTAGGCAATTTGTTTTACTCCATTGCTAGCAAATAAACTGTTTTCTATGAATTCTATGATTAATTCCTTAGGGCTGGAAACAATGTTAATTGGGGGATTAAGAACCAGATGTTTGTTGTTCTGAATAAATGTTTCAAAAAAGTGAAAGAAATGAAATGAGGTATCCAATYCTCAGACTTTGGTGGGACTCTCATTCCACCTCCTTGCATAATAGCAGGAGCGTTTATAACAAAATATTCTTTAACAGATGGGTGTTTACTTAAGCCTGAATACCCTCAGTGATGAGTATTCTACAGCCTTTGGGCTGCCTGTTCCACTCTTTGAGTTATAAAGGTTCTCAGTCCTTCATTTTCCTTTTTATGGTTTCATCTCATTCTTTTTTGTTCCATCTTTGACTAGGGAGAATAATTGGTTGTTGCTGTCTTTTATAACCTCTTTTATACAGTTGCATGCAGTTAAGTCTTTGTTTTGCAGGACTAAAAATGACCTGGTCCTTTTAACCTTTCTTAATTCAGTGTCTCATTTCCTTCCCTCTACCCTATGCCTTCAATCATTGCTTTCTTATCTTTTTTGGGTATTTGCCTAAAGCCGTGTTACCAAGCATTCKATAATCTGCATGACAGTGCTGGCGGGGCACAAGACTTTAATTCTGTTATAGAAGTTCGAAGTACAGCAAGTAGATTTCTCCTGCTCCTCTTTATTTCCATCTTGCAGTTTTCATTTCCCTTTTTCTGTAAATATTCAGTCTTTTTGTGCTGGTATTAGATGATGTGAGATGGGCACGGCCCTTTAGTTTRTGTTGAATCACAGAAGTTATTTCCTTGGTGGTAAAGTAGGGCCTGAGCTTTTCTGTATTTTTGAGGAAGATACTTGGTGAGTACAACAAGGAAATGTGTTGTGTTTAAACAAGCCAGCCAAAAGTACTGGCCTTATTTTTCATGTTACAACATTGCAGTATTCCAGGGACCCTGGACCTACCTGCTCTTGCAGCAGTTGCAAGAATAATATTAATAATGAAAGTATTTAACATTTGCATGTTCAAAGTATTTTCCCATAATTTGCTAATTAACTCCAATGGAGACTTAACCAGGGCTGACTAGACCCAAGTAATTACTTTAATTGTATTAAAAACAATTCTACTCTGAAAACAAAGCCATCATGCCATGTGCCTTTCTACAGCAGCATTCGTTGGTGTTAGTTTTACTGTTAATCTCAGGTTTGCTTTTGTGAAGTTTCCCTGTTCCAAGTTAGCACATAAGCAATCAGCACACAGGGGCTGAAGATCTGGCCCCATCTGCCTGACTGCTCACTTCCCTTCATGTATGTAAATTGGCACTCAGTGTGCTACTTTACTTTGTGTATATGTGTGTGTGTATATATACATAGATATGTATCTATATGCGTGCTCCATATCACTGCTGTTTCTTGCTGAATTGCTTTTTAAACAAAYATCCTGTTTGTCTAGGAAACAGAAGTTTAGGTATTATGAATTTAGGGATAAGCAAAACGTTTGGAACAAATTACAGTATTTAGAKATATATATATATATTTAGAGTACAACACTTGTGTGTTACTTAGCAAGTGCAAATTGCCTCATTTTGCTTGCTTATTCCACAGAGTCCACAAATTTTCTGCAAAGAGAAGCAGGACCTGTTATTGACCAGAGGTGTTTTTGTGGTAGAAATAGATGCATTTTTATCTTTCTAAGAGCCAAACTTGCTTGTGATGTATAACTCATGGTTTGGAAGATGCAAAATAGTTGTGGAAAATGCCACTGATACATAGTTTTATGGATTTTGTGTGTGTATTTCTGTAAAGCTTATCAAGTAGCAGACAGCTAGTTTTGTACCAGCGGCTCAGAAGCGCACACATAGTGTTTTCGTGCTTCCTCTGTTAGCTATCGAGCTAAAGGATTCAAACTGTTTTATGGTGCTTCAGAAGACTATGGCAGGTTAGTACCAAATGGCTGCTAACTACAGCATTAGTGTTTATGGCAGTTGCAGCACTGACAGGTCTGGTTCCCCCTTCAGAGATGTAGTCAGCATTTGCTCTGTAATCTTTCCTCCTGAACTTGGAGGAGTCGTCTGTGCTGGATCCTCTTAATGGTGGACGTTTTGAGATAATAGTTGACAAGGTTAAGGCACAAATGGGTCCTGAGTGCTTTCTTATGTGAGTCTGCATTGCGTGGCCCAATGAAGTGAACACAGCTCGAGAGCTGTTCAGTGTGTGCAACGCATCGCTTCCCTTGAATGCATTGTACCGCCTCACTGAGAATTTGTAGCAGAATTTCTTTCTTTTCTCTTGCAGCAGAGATAAGGGATGGGGACTCTTCCCACATCTAATTGGGTGTGTTCTTTTGTTCCAGTAACTGGAGGGCTCTCTGAGCTTCTCACTGAAAGAACAGAAGGGTTATCATCATTAGTGTTGCTTCGTGAACTACTCATTTAGCAGGCGAACATCATAGACATGATGTATATACGAATACCAGATGGCTAAATTCTACTTGGACTCCACTGAACTGAGTGAAGTTTTATGTTAGTCTAATAGGCCAAATGCTTTCCTATGTCACCTTCCTCTTTTTGTTGAGTGGCACCATGGAGTTACAGCGTCAATGAATAATTATGAAACAGCTTTCCTTGAGGAAGGTGGTAACTGTCCATCTATGCCCGCATTGAAGACGGGCAGGATCCTTTAATTTCGTTCAGGAGATTACTGATGTGAAGTTGGTGTTGACCTCTACAAAGAACAGAGAACCTCTGTGCATAGGTCAGACATTTGTCTTTTTTTTTCTTCAGGCTAGAATGAATGCCAACAGGAGTTAGACTCCACATTTGTAAATTTGAAAGGTGATGCAATAAAATTAACGTTTTCCTGTGTCTGAGTGTATTAATTCTTGCTTACAAGAAAATACACAAACAAACTTGTTAAAGGAATAAATTAAAATTCAACTGTGTATATGATGAATCATGATCCAATTTTGTCTGAGAGGGAGAAAGAAATTTGGCTCAGCTGTCTGTATATAATTTTTCTCCAAAAAATATTTTTTGCAGGGGAAATTACTAAGAATGAGTCAAATATGTTCCTCCCCACTCTTTCACTTCCATACAAGTAAATACATTAGTCTGGGGATAGGTAATGAACTCAAAGTCATTTCTCAGCTTTTAAAGRTCTAAGCAGAAAGGGATCTCTGGAAGCTTTCCCCAGTGCATTTTCATTTTGCTGTTTACCTTGCAGCTTCATGTCTGTGTTTTGGGGTTCTTTTTTTAGTTGCAGTTGTAAATAGTTCTCAATTTTTCAGAATTTTGTCCCTATTTTACACAAACTTGAATTTTGGGGGTTGATTGCTTAGTTTCCTGGATTTATTTTAGTGGGTGTGCATGAGAATGTTTAGACTGTCAGGAAAGCGTACTATTTTGGCCTATTTATGAATATAGCTTTGGCAGGGATGTAACCTTGCAAGCAACTACAGGGAACTTTTCTGCACCATGGCCTTTAATTGCTCTATCTTACTCTATCTAGTAAGGCCCCCAAAAGCCATTACTATCACTGACTCTGTAATGGCTGCTCAAAGCCCAGAATTAGGATTTAGCTGTCCCTCAGAGGAATGTTTTGTCACCCATATTTTTTGACTATCTCATATCTGGTCTGGGTTGTCAGTAACTAAATCATACCTGCATTAGTATACAATTTTGCTTTTTCAGGCAGGGAAAGCCAGCAATGAAGACCGCGAGCAATTGCTTCTTTTGCACAGAACTGATTTCTGAAAGGTAGCAGCTTAAAGCAATTAGTCTTAAGAGTGATTCTTACCAAATATTTGCTTTCTGTTTTGTGTTCCTGTTTTCTAACACCAAGTACAGCCTTTCTTTTGCGATTAGGCGTACTAGTTTTGGATGGAATAGAAATAGTGAGGGACCATTTTACCTAAGTACATGTGAAATTGCAGACCTGTAAATTAAGAATATTACACTTAAAAGCTAAGTAGTTAGCTAGCTATTCCATGATGTAGGATGCAAAAGGAGTTGATTTAATTAAGAACATTTACCCTTCTAGAGGCCTTCTGCTGAAGGGAAATTACATATCAGTTTTTAATACTTTGTTATTCATATTGTATATGTGAGATAGAATTTCTCCTTTTGTGCCACTGAGAGAGTTTAGCAGAAGCATACTTCCACTTAGATGTGGACAGTACTTTGGTACTGAAATCAAGCTTAGCAAGGATGTGTAGCCTTCTCTGAACATGCATGGTATAAAGAAATGTTATCAAAGGAATCCGAAAGAATGACTTCTAGAAAGGCCTTTTAACGACCCTGAAGGGATTGCTGTCTGTAGGGAATACATGTAGTTACTGCACCTTGATGTGTTAAATGGTACATTTGAACTGTTGTCAGTGTATTTCTGATCCTTTTCTGTGAAAGCTGTCAGAAACAGAGCTGTTTGTGAATGTCAGGACCTTTCCATTATCACCATTAGTGAGACCATGACACTTTTAAAGCACTGCCGTAACATCATTCAGCATCACGCTAGGAGGAAGGATAAGTAAGCCATTGTTGTATGTGTTTTTCCTCCATGGTTTCAGTACTGAAGCATATTAATTTTTCTCAGCACCTGTTGGCTCTAGCAGGAACTGATGCCTTTCAGCATCTTAGCACACAGTCTGTGTTTTTCGTAATCTATTATTTTGAGCTCTATTAGGACATGCTGTCCAGATGCCAAGTGTGTTAAAACTGTTTTTTGTTTGAGAGCCAAGTTAGGGAATTGTATAGCCACACCAGTGGAAAAATATTTCTCAATAAAAACTTTAAAAGCTGCAGGAGTTGGGGGATAGAAGGAAGAGAGGTTTCTTCCAAGTAGATGAGATCCAGTTTAAATTCTGTTGAAATAAATATGGTTGTATTGAAATAAGGCTAGAACACAAAACAAGCTTGGACTAAGATCTTTTGTTTTAAATACTTATTTCTGTGGGAATTCTTTCTATAGTAAGGGTCAGATTGATAATTTAATACCCCTTTGCTCATATTAGAAAATTCAGAGCAAGAAGAGAAGCATGCTTAAGGAAGAACAAGAGTAAACAAGGTGCAAAGGTAGAATGAGGGATGGGGAAGGTCTTTCTGGCGAAGATGGGCTACTAAAAATGATAAATGTGAAGCTAGTGGATATTAAGGAACAGAGGAAAAGCAGTGACTAAAGTGGGAACAAATGTTTCGGAAGGAATAAGTAGATTCTAGTTATATTGAAGGAATTGACAGGATTAGGGAATATTGCAGGTCTAGTGAGAGCTTAAGGTGTTTGTCACAGAACCTCCTCTCCATTGGGTAGAATCATAGAATGGTTTGGGTTGGAAGGGACCTTAAAGATCATTTAGTTCCAACCCCCCTGCCATGGGCAGGGACACCTTCCACTAGACCAGGTTGCCCAAAGCCTCATTCAACCTGGCCTTGAACACTTCCAGGGGTGGGGCATCCACAACTACTCTGGACAACCTGTTCCAGTGCCTCACTACCCTCATAGTGAAGAATTTCTTCCTTATATCTGATCTATATCTACCCTCTTTCAGTTTAAAGCCATTACCCCTTGTCCTATTGCTACATGCCCTTGTAAAAAGTCCCTCTCCAGCTTTCTTGTAGGCCCCCTTTAAGTACTGGAAGGCTGCAATAAGGTCTCCCCAGAGCCTTCTCTTCTCCAGGCTGAACAACCCCAACTCTCTCAGCCTTTCTTCATAGGAGAGGTGCTCCAGCCCTCTGATCATCTTCATGGCCCTCCTCTGGACTCCCTCAAACAGGTCCATGTCCTTCTTATGCTGGGGGCCACAGAGCTGGACGCAGTACTCCAGGTGGGGTCTCACCAGAGCGGAGTAGAGTGGGAGAGTCACCTCCCTTGACCTGCTTGCCACGCTTGTTGTGATGCATCCCAGGATACAGTTGGCTTTCTAGGCTGCAGGTGCACGTTGCCGGRTCATGTTGAGCTTGTCATCAACCAACACCCCCAAGTCCTTCTCCTCAGGGCTGCTCTCAATCCATTCTCCGCCCAGCCTGTGCCTCAGATTGCCCTGAGCCATGTGCAGGACCTTGTATTTCTTATTTATCCTGGACGGTTGGTTAGCAAGCTAGAGATGGAAAAATCTAACAGGAAAGAAGTTCTAAGAGAAGAATGACCTAAGAAATCTGCACAGGACAGATGGCCAAAGTCAAGACAGACCAGATTTGAAAAGAGGAAGGAGAAGGTTATGAATGAACAGGCAAATGCTGACAGATAAGGATTTACAAAAGGAAATGCTGAGAAAATTGTAGCCAAAATTACTCCTCAGAATTGATCCAAGAAAGCAACTGAGGCATTAAATAGGCATTCAAAGTAGAGGCTGGGCAGAATACAGGAAATGCAAAAAGTGTAGTTAGGGTTGTTGCTCAGTTCCTCATGTGCTTTAATTGCAGAGCTTTGCGAAGTCTGTCTATGAATTTTCAGCTTTTTGCAGTTGCTTAACATAAAGTCAGTGGAATTCTCCTGAAGTCCCTTAAATTCAGTGGAAACTGGGTATAATCTCTTAGAGAGACTGTATACTGCAGTGGATTGTCTGGCTAATGCACTACTTTTTTTCCCATTTGTCTTGTTTTTCCCAGTGAACTCTTGTCTTTCTCCTTTCTTACTTTTTTCTTTTTTTTTACTTCTATCTCAAAACCATCACACCACTTAACAGACTCTCAGCATCTGGGTACAAAGCTATTGTACAGTATCTAAGATTTCAGTGTTATGAATTATTTAACTAATGCTGTTTCTTTACCATAGGCCCGATTCAATGTATAGTGAAATAATTGGAAGTCTTTCCACCAGCTTCAAAATAAACAGGATGGGGATTCATAATGAGCAGTGTACACCGTCTCGATTTTCAAATACTTCACTATTTAGGTAGAAGGATACAGATTGTTCGGATGGAATGGTGATAACAACCTCTGTTCACTGGTTCCTCTGAGAACTGTTGCTATTGGGAATTTGTGGGGGAAAAAAAGAGTTCATTTTTTATGCTTAGGAAATACTAGCATTTGCTATTCCCAGTATTAGATATTTAGTGCATGTAATTTGGCACATGAAAAATACTGGCTTTAAATAAGTCTATTTTCTGAAAGTCATTTATACATGTACAAAAGGAAGTTGATAGCAACAATATTCAGATATTCTCACGGGGAAAAATAATGTATGCATCTCCTGCATAGGCAATCCAACCTCGTCCATATCATTCACCTCTTTTAGAAGGGAGTGGAAACTGTTGTGATTGTATTCCTTTGAGATGAAAGTTGTAATATTACAAATTATCACTTGTTTTCAGCATTGACTAGAAAAATAAATGCAATTATGTTTATGAATGTTGAAAATTAAGCAAAATAAAGCAATTGTATGTGTTTGAGGATCTTTTCAAATGAAAAGCTGTATTCACTGAATTCTCATCGGCTCTTTTTCTTACTGTCATGTTTCATGATGTGAACTCTCAATTGAATGAACAGCTGCAGTAAAAATGGCACCAGCCAAGTCACAGGGAATTCACAGAAAATTGAGACATTTCAGACTGTTACACAAGCCCTTCTGGGCCCTCATTTACCTTGAGAAATGTTTGGCTTTTTATTAGTATAATGTCTATAAATACAGAGAGATGTCAAGCCCTTATTTGCAGTACTCGCACTTGGCACTTTGGTGTAGGCCTTGTACAAACAGAACAAAGACGCTTCAGTGTCACTATAGAGAGGGTTTATATTTCTAATTGTGGAAACAGTTTTTTCTTCTGGTCTTCCACTTTGGATTTACCTACAGTGCAAGCATGAGGGTAATATGAAGGAAATGTCAGTGTTGATTAGCAGGATGTTCTAAGGAAAGCAGAATAGGAAACCTACAACACAGCTCAGGTGTCCAAGAGCCTCCTCGGTTTATCGAATTCTTCTAAAACAAGACTATACTTAACACTAAAGATCTGACTACATCCCTTTGATCTCTGAAAATACCATCTATTGCCTTGTATGGATGTTGGCTGAGTCAGGCCGTAATCTCAACGGATGTTTTATCCGATCTGCCYGCTATGCCTCTGGCGCGCACAGCAGCATAAGCTGTGTGGAAGCACRCTGAAAGAACAAACTTAGAAGCAGTGAGTGGCCTGCCCTCTTTAAAACCATGGAAGAGCAGAGCTGTTTCTCTAATTAATTTTAAGATTCTTTAGAACAAATGTTTTATGTACTGAAAGTTTATGCAGTGCTTCCATTTTTTAATTTACTTCTATACCACAGATCTTCAACGCCCAAGTTAGTAACTCTTTAAGCGGTGTGATTAACATTTTCAGAGGATAACTGTTAGTTATCCTTCTCACAAGTCAGTCTGCCCCATAAACTCAGGCTTAGCTATTCGCCATTCAGATACCACATGAAAATGTAAACACTTCAAAAGTTCCATTTCACTCCATCCCTCTTTTGTATGACACTTTTTGTATTTCTTTTTTCCCCTGGTACCATCTTCATCTTTTAATCTGCTCCAGTTATGATAGTGAAAATCAAGCTGTGAAGAATCTTGGCAATAAAAAACAAATCACCTTCTCCCTCACCCCCAGCCTAACTAGGATATAGTCAAGGTATTTTAAAAAAAAAAAAAAAAAAAAAAAAAAAAGAAAAAAAGGAAAAAAAGAGCTATAAGCTAAATTAGCTTCTTGCTAAATTTGATGCAGTCTAGGGTGACTGCGTGAAGATGTACCATAGATATTGCTGTGCTTTCTCATGGCCACTTTTACTACTCCATCTGTCCACAGCAGACAAATGTCTTTCCCCCTTTCAGTTTTATAGGTTTAAGTTGTTTAGCAGCATAGTTATGGGAATATTCAAGGAGGAATCATAACCAGAAAAAAGTGTTTTAGCTTAGTTCTCATTAGCTGTTCATCTAGAACAGATTGCATAGGATGGTCTTCTGGAGTGTGTCTAATTGCTGCAGCATGGTAATTTAATGGGGACACATTTTTATAAGCTTGTTTAAGTGCATCTGTGCCAACTGACCTCACAGCTTGGTGTGCAGTGATTCAGCTCTAGAAACTAGAGTTTAAATATAGGATCTCATTTGTATGGCCCCCTTTTATCTTCGTTCACTGTTATGTATCTGTTTGATTTTTATATAGCGTCTGGCATCACTGTGATACCTGAACAAAAACTCTTCACCATCCATCCATCCCAGTTGCCATCCATAAACGTTTGTTTTTCTTCAGTCCAGCTTTCAAGTCCAAACAATCCCGTTCCCTATGTTTTTACTTTTTTTCCTTATGTTCTGAGCTTTTTTTCTCATATAACATTCACGTTCCTTATCTTACTTTGTCTAGGAACTAAGTTTTCCTCTTTTACTCAGAAGTGTTTTTACATAGCAACAAACCAAGAAGCTTTCAGAACCCTACTCCTGCGGCTCTTACTACACCATTTCCGGGTGTCTTTTCTCAAGACYTTGCGTCCATTTCCTTTTCTCCTTTGTTCCATTCTTCTTTGGCCTCATCCGTCAGGATTCTCTGTCACTCACAGCCTCAAGTCCAGTGAGACACACAGATCTGTAAATCTGTTTCCTTCAGGTTGCCAGGAAAACAGGACATGCACACTCTGTTGCAACTCCGCTAAATTTGTACAGAAAGCATTCTTCAGCCTGTAGCCTTTAAGTGAGAAACAGGATTTCAAAAGCTAATTTGCTTGTTTTCATAGCATGTTCTTAATTCTACAAGGGAGAGAAGATGATCTAATCTAATTTAATTTTGCTCTTTGAGAAGAACGGAGATCACTTGGCCAGCTGCTGCTCTGAGCAAACATGGAGTGTGCAGGCTCCGAGATAAGCTTTGAACTTTATCAAGTCTCTTGGCAGTATATGCTAATGTGTGCTGTTGGGAGATTTCTGAAACTTTTGCCTCTGATTGTATTAATTAGCGTGCTGCTCCAAATGAGCTGTAACTCACTGTAAAATAAGTAAGAGCTGTTACACATAGGGCTTTCTCTGTCCCTGATGCTTTAGTGTTTGGGCAGGGTGGACTGTGAGGATGCGTATTTGGCCTGATTTGTGAAATCACAGTACTGCTGTTTATTTTGATTTCTTTTTAAAACTTTAAGCATAATCTCTTCTCTTCAAGCTGTTCTTTTGTTAGAAGAGGGAAAAGTGCTCCATTCCTGTGTTTGAAGAGGAAACCTTTTTCTCTCCAAATATTTGAACTTCTAACAGTAGGTTAGTAAGGTACGGAAGCACCTCAGAGCTTCAGTGGTCATACTAAATTTCCCTCTAGATAGTGACAAACTCCCTCAAAAACTAAATCCACTATAATTTAGGGCCTCAGGGCTCTTATACTAATCTTCCCCTGAGGTGGATTTGTTGTATTCTTAAACCTGCAGTTTCCAGGTGGAGTAAGTTTGCCAGTATGTTAAGATATGGTTTCATGTCTATCACTTTTACAAGAATCTGCCACCTTTCTCCTGCAGGCAGTGCCTCAGACCCTCCAAACCTTCCATTAAGTGGAGTTTGCCATCTCTGCTTCCATCCCTACTGTGCATCCCCAGTGTAAGATCTGGCTTCCCGTGAAATCTATAGAGATGTACTACAAGGTTCATAGCGTTGGCAGGTGTGTGTTTTAGCCATGTACAATAATTTAAAAGTCATACATATTTTGGAAAAAATGGGAGCTTTGTTGTGATTACCATCTTAGCTCACCTTGCTGATGAGCTCATCAAGCTAAGCTAGCATCTGTGGAATAAGCAGTCTGCCCTGTCTCTTTACATATCTTGATCTTCTTCCATGCAGTAGTGGTCCAGGCTGCTTGGCAGAGACATTCCTGTCTTCAGAAAAATAAAACTAATCAGGGGTTAAGTTACAGGAATTCTGTCCTATATTCTTAGATGTACAGCAGAAGTCTATGACTGTTCTAAGAGAAGAGTCAGTGTTATAGTACTTGAGAGACTTCACTGCTGCCCTGTACTGCAACCTGAATAAGACACAGGGTGAGAACCAATAACCTATGAGATAATACAGAGTGGGGGGTCATAGCGTACAGTACATTAAAACTGCTTACCCAGATTGGGAGGGTATGAAGGGATGAAGTTCATAACTTTAGTCTGTCTCACTCCCTGCATTCCAGACTTTCTTCTGTCTTCACATCCATTTTTATAAATTTGCAGTCTGCTAGGACAAAAAGCTTAACTTTTTTTTCATTATATCATCTTAAAGATATTATAATTTCATACATGTGGTTTAAATCAAATAACTGACTTTCTCATCACCTGTTGTGAGATCCTGGCAAGCACAGGTCCAGACTACAGCTTCACATCTAGTCTGGCCTATTGCTAAACTTGATACATCGCATGCCTGCAGGTTCTAGTTTATATTTAGCCTTCTTAGGCATCTCTTTAAGCAGAGAGTTCAAAACATTTAGCTAAAATCTTGGTATTGGCTCAAAGCCAAGCGTGAACTGCTCAGAAAGTCTTGTTTGGATCCAGACACTGCTCTGTGAGAGCCTATCCAATACAGGTAATACACTGAGAATTATTTTAGCTTTCTTATTTTATCAGCTATTTCTTTAGATTTCTGTTTCTTTTTTGTCTGAGAGAGACTTAAGAAATAGATGAATCACCAGCATCCTCCCTCTGAAATAAAGAGTTCATACCTCCCATATTAAAAATAAAGCATTGCATCAAGTCCTTCATAAGGACTCCACGCAGTCTCCATCTTTTGTGGAAAAAGAGAAGCCACCGACATTTCTATCTGAAATTAACTGTTTGCTCAAATTGAAATCAGCCTAATGATTCTCCCCTACTACTTTTAATTAAAGGAATGTGACCAACACTAGGTTTTTTTTTAGTCACCCTACAGCTCTATGCTTACTTTTTTTTGGTTTTTTTTTTAGTTCTTGAGATAGCAGACTTAATCCTCCTACCTGCTTTTCCTGAATACTTTTTTCATTATTCCGAAAGTAAAGGCAGTAAGTATTATCTCACTTGATGATAAATATATTTAAAGCTTTCTTACATTAAGATACAAAATCTGAGAAGCATGCATCAGGGTCGTAAATGGACGATGTAATAGCCCATATAGAATTCAGTGGGCTATGGTAAATTTTCTACAAGCACGAATACTATGCTATGTATTTTATGCATGTACTCCCATACATCTGCTTGAACTTGGAGAAAGTGATAAAAACCTGTCAACCTTAGAGCCTATTCCATACTTTATTTAATAGGTGTTTTTAGGGCATTGACTTAAGTCTTTTCATTCAGTTTACATACACTTACTCCTGGAAATTCATTGACTGGGTAGGGGTCTCCTTGTTTGAGTTGAGAGATGTAGCTCTTCCCTTTTGTGCCTCTGTCTACCGGGCATGCTTGGACCACCGCTGAGCCTTCTCGTGCATCTGTGATAGAAGTGTAATTCTGCAGTAGAGTGATTATAGGGCTGTAGAATGTGTACCCAATTTGCAATTAAATGTTTTTTCTGCCATTACCTCATCATGCAACCTGAGATCCAAACACCAGTCTACATTTTTTCCTCACTATTCACATCACCAAATAAGAATGTTTTTACAAACCAATTATGTTTTCAAAAATATATGCATAATCACTGTTACCTTCATTTATTGACTCTAATTGAAAGTTTGCTACAAAAACTCTGTTGTCCAGGACAGTGTAACAGTTTCTATTGTGTTGTTTACTTTTAGCCTATATTGTTAAGGCAATACAACAGTATTGTGATGGCCACTGCTACACCGATATTGAAGTGAAATCAAGAAATCCCTGTACACAAATAATAAGCTGTGCAATCACTTCGTACCAACACAGCTGCGGCTGCGTTAAGAGAGGGCAAGTGTTCAGGTGCATAGGTGAAAGACTGTAGGTTTTGTAGACATCTTTATAATTAGTTCAGGCATGTAAGAGAATTCAGCTAATTTTTGATTAGTTAAAAGTAAATGGAGAGTTTGGTGCAGAAGTGAGGGAAATGGTTCCAGCTTCTCTAAACACACAGTAAACTATCTTTTCCATAGTCTCTTCACTGCAGCTTTACTTCAGAACGTTAACAGTTCAAAGTACTTGGCTCTAAAAATCCCATAATGATCATTAAAAATGTTTTTTTCAGGATACTGGTATAAACGCAGCAGCAGTCAATCAACATTACAGTAGTGCAATCTTACTGAATTTCTGCTAGGAATGTAAATGAGAAGCCATTCTGTTTTAAAAGCTTTGGCTAATATAATTAATTGCATTCATTTTCAAGGTGATGTCTTGCTTGTTTGGGGGAATGAGCAATAGGGGATAAAAAAAAATGGCAATTTAATCAGTGATTACAAGAGAGATAGTGATTTACTAATTGCCTTTTGCTGTTTCCTGACAGTTTGTATCTCCTACTAGCGAAACAATCTGCCTCAAGTCACTGAAAACATTTGTGTGTTGAGAGATTAGGATAAATATACTACAAGTAATTGTTTAGTTGTAAATTTGTTGTTTTCTTTYATGGGGAACTAGATTTGTCTCCTGTGTTTTGTAGCAAGTGTGGCCATTTACCCTGTGACCCTTGTGCTTTAGATAAACATATGTTCTGAAGACCTTAAGTGAGATTTCAGCTGAGCAGAATGGAATTGGGAGCAATCCTCTCTTGCTGGGTGCGGTGGAACAGAGCCCCTTTGGCACCTGTGCTCTCACAGTTTCAGCTCTGGGAAATACTAAAAAGTAGTGATTTAAATCAGTTGAACAAAGGGACTACAAGCTGCTGCAGRTTCTGCATATGTCCCCATCTTGCTGCCTTATCAAAACTCAGTCTCCCACAAATTAAATGAACAGAATCAGACTTAGTCGTCTCATTCAACTGCTTGATATCTAGTAGGGCAGCAGCTCACCTCCTGGGATGACTGCTGGTTCCTTTATTTCTTTGCTGCCATGAAATTTCATTGTGTAGTGACCTGTCCTAGAGACAATATATGATCTGTTCATGGGTGTATAGGCAAAGATTGTGAAGAAGCAGATGTTTGCTGTGAAGTTAAGGATTATAGTGCTGAACATTTAAGGGAGACACTCCTTTTCTATGAACGTAAATGCAGCTGGATCTCCCCCTCTCCAGTTCAAAGCTAGGAACCTGGCTTAAGTTTTACAAGACAAATTTTAAAAAGAAAAATACTCAGAATCAGGGAACCCTGAGAACAGATGTGATAGGACATTGAGGAATGTTTTTTTTAAAGCTATTTGAGCTTTGATGCAAAATATATTTGCACTTCTGACATTTATACTCATTACTCTTAGATTTAAATGTTATGTATTTCATATCTATAGGAAACTACCTGTGATATGGCTCAGTACGTCCAGTATACCACCTACATAAATAAAGAGCACAAGAGTTTGGTTTTAATCACATCATCTATATTACAGAAGACATACCATCCCACACAAACTTTGTCTGAACAGTGTGGTGCAGTCTCTGTATATCCTAATTCTATACATCAAGATGAGACTGGGCACTCCCACCAATTTCTTTACTTCTGGGGGAAGGAAACCAGACCAAAAGGAATCTGTGGTTTTCAGCAAATGCTCTGTTGCTGAAGCAGAACTGGGGAACCCTTGACTAGAGGACCAGCGCTGCCAGGCATGCTCAAATGCATCTCTATCTCTTAGCAGAAATACAGCTTCTGTGACCAACTGCTTAATAAGAGTATTTTTAGTTTTCTCCCCCCTTATTCTGCAGTAGTAATTTAGAAAAATTAAAAATTATCAATTAGAATTTAGGAAGATTTTTCCAATCTTTCTGCTTTTATTTTTTTAGTTTTAAGTATTCTAAAGGCAAACTTATGTGAACTAAAGAGATAAGCAACTTTTGAGGATTTTGGCATAGTAGGAGGACCTCCTAATGCTTCACCCTTAATAATTAAGAGGGAATAAAAGGTTAGGAAGATTTCTTTAGTTTATCTAAATGATGTTTTTGAGAGCCAGGAATCAGTTTCCTATTTAAGATCTCATTGCTAATATAGGCCAACTAAAAGCAAGCCAATGAGCAATATACATCATTCCTGTTGTAGCTGGTAACTGAGGTAAGAAATAAAGTAACTTGCCTTTTGCAAATTGTCAGCATCCCTGAAAAAAATTATTTGAGAGTTGGGGTCAGAACCTACTTCTGCTGAATCTTAAGCACAAAAGGTTTCCTCCTAGTATCCTGAGAGCAAAATCCAAAAAGGTGGAGCTTTTTTTTTTTTCTTTCTTGTACTATACAGGTATATTATTGAGTTGCATGGGCTATTAGCCTGTAATATCAAAGTACCATTTGTAAGGTATAAACAAGTATTAAAGAAAAAAAAGAAATAAATAACTGTCCTGGTTCCGGCTGGGACAGAGTTAACTTTCTTCCCAGTAGCTGGGGAGGGTGTGCTGTGGTTTGGGTTTGGTATAATAGGAGCATCGATGGCCCATTGATGTTTGGGTGCTGCTGGGTGGTGCTTGCACCGAGGACTTTTCGGCCTCCCATGCCCTGCCAGGTGCATGGGAAGCTGGCGGGGGGAGCATAGCCGGGGTGGTTGACCCAGCTGGCCAATGGGGTATTCCATACCATGGGACGTCATGCTCAGTATAAAAACTAAGTGTGTGGAGGGGCTCGGGCGTCGCAGGACGGGCTCTCGCATTTCGGGCTGCGCATCGGTTTGGCAGGTGGCGAGCAGTTGCATTGTGCATCGCCTGCTTT
>JAYKAV010002009.1:64633-150726 GCA_035582835.1 Phoebastria nigripes | reverse complement strand
CTATTACTGTTCTACTTTGTTTTATTTCAATTATTAAACTGTTTTTATCTCAACCCGCAAGTTTTCCTACTCGTGCCCTCCCGATTCTCTCCCCCATCCCACCGGAGCCGGGGGGTGAGCGAGCGGCTGCGTGGTGTTTAGGTGCTGCCAGGGTTAAACCGCGACAATAACATATGTGGCAAGAATCTAATCCTCTGTATGTACAAGTGAAATTAGTGTCTCTGTAATGATGGGCCTTTCATTCCAGAGCCCTGTGCGCCTGAGCTGGGAGTGGGGAGAGGATGATAATCAGTTACGTGACAGCAGCCGCACCATATGAGCAGGGGCTGAATCAGGGCAATAGCTCCTGCAATTTTCCTTCTCTGTACTTTGATATATCCTCACTGGCAGTGTGTGGATAACTTGTTAAATTAATCTGTACAACGAGATCTGTTTGATTCTGTTGCATTCTGTAGAAAAACGTATTGAATGTGGATTGAATCATGGAAGTGAAGGCTCAGACAAGTGTCTGACATATGTGGGTTCCTTCGGGCATTTCTAAGTTTCACATACTGTCGTGCTTTAACCCCAGCTGGCAACTAAGCACCACRCATACAAATGGAAAAGGTGTCAACTTTGTGACCCGACTGAATTGGCAGATTGGGATCCATGAGCCTGTGGATTCAGTGAAGCAGAGACCCTGCTGATGCCATTAGTAACCCAGTTCCAGGGTGCTTAACAAACCACAACAGGAGCCTCTAAAACATATCAGTAGATAAACAGAAAGTATCAGAAGCTGAATAAACAATAAAGGATTGGACAGCGTATGGAAAAAGATCACAAATGACGCTTGCTGGTTCACTGAGGCTTAAATAATTTCCCTGCAGCCAATTCTATTTGGGAATGAATAAGTAAATACTTTGTACTGCAAGACTGGCTGCTTCTCTAGTAAAAACAAGTTGATGGTTGGTCCCCCCCGCCTCCCTGAAATACTGTTTTCTAAGTAGAATCAACACAAAAGAGCAGATGAGCCTAGAAGTAACAATGTGTTAAATGAAGTTGCCCTGGATAACTGTGTGCTAGGTCTACCTCTCTCACTGTGGTAAGAGTAATATGATTTGACATTTCTGTGATGATTTTGAAATTATCCTGCAGTACTTTGCAAGCTGGCTCTGTTGTAAATTTGCTTCATTTTTCCCTTGGTTCGTCTGCTATTCTTCTTGAGGGAAAAGTGGGGCAGAAGGGAGTGAAATGGAAGTAGTACGTCTGCTTCTTGCGGAGGATCCTTCTCCCGTCTGTTACAAGCTTGTGCATTGCCCGTGTCACCTTAAGTGGTGGCAGAAATCTGAAACTAYTTAGGACACCCATTAAACTCTGAATTCAGCACTTATTCTTTTTAATCCCAGTAGTTGTTACTAGTGTTTAAAGCCTCTGAGCCCAGTTGAGTTAACTGTTGTGACTGTCACCCAGTTGTTTTTCTTTCCTGCCCAAATGAGATGTCTCCCCTGAAAATAACATGAGTCTCCGATGCAGGAGGCACAGCTTTCAAATGTTAAACCAGATGGCAATTATCCTGAATTAGTCTCTCATTTGCAATACTCCCAGTTTTTGGAGTTGGTTTTTTTATTTTAAAAGCACTTGTGATTACTGTGGTTTGACATTTAAAGACTTGTTTGCTTTTTAACTGGTTGCTAAAGTCACGTACTGTGTCTTGTATATTGGAAAGGCAATGGAATCCTCCTGGGGACAGCACAGTGGCACAGATGTACAGGAGGGACCTGGCTTGCTTCTCATCTGTATGGAGCATTAATGGTCCAGTACATAAYAGGAGACTATATGACCTGTTTTCCCATTCAGACAATTTGCATTATTTCCCTTTAAATGCCATATTTGCTATATACCATGTTTTCTGGTTTTGGAGCTTTTTTTTTTAAATTGCATTTAGAGCTATAACCTAGAATACAAGTCAGAAGCTTTGATCTCTCTCCATCCTTCAGACAGGAGATACTGTTCTCATAGTAAATTTGATACTGTTCTCATCGTAAATTTGAAGATGCAGAACAATTTAATTTTCATTTTGTAGTGTTTTTTAAAAAAAATCGTTATGTGATCAATGAGGAGAGTAATGTGGATTTTTGAAATGTGAGTACTGATTTCTGAAATACAAAAATCTGAGGGATTCTTGTAGAATTTCTCTGCAACAAAGGAAGTCAGCTCGGCTGGATCCGGAAAACGTGGAAGAAAGTTGCTGTCTCCACAGAATCATTCTGCCTTTCGTAGTTGCTCTGCGGTCAGTTTGGGGTTTGGGCTGCAAAGTGAAAAATAAGTGATCAGGATTGTTTTGTTCCAATGCCTTCAGGGTGATTTTTCCAGTTTGTAAAATTCACAGATATTTCTACGTACGTTCCGATTTGTAAACTCACTTTTTATATCCTGCCACAACCCCTGGGAAGATGTTTGAAGAGCAGGGTGATATCAGGTGATTGTTATTCTGAAAATGTCTGAGGAAGTGGGAGTTTTGTTGCATAGATCCAGGTTTGCTATTCAGATGACTCTGTTTTGTTTTTTTTTATCTTCCTAAGAAAAGCTTCCACTATCTCCACTGATTGCTAGGGGTAACTGTATTGAGCTTCTTGTTCTATTCAAGGAAATAATCTCTGAAAATTTTGGGACCCACATCTGGCAGGGGAACATTTAAACTGAGCATTGCCATTTATTATTCAAGGTGATGAGAAATTCTCAGCTTCCTTTTAGTATCTTGCTAAAAGAAAGACTGTCAAGCAAAAAAAGAAAAAAAAAAAAAAAAAAAAAAGTAGCCCCTGAAATAGGAGAACTTGTCTGCATAGTTCATCTAATCTTGTTCTTTTTGAGGACTAGCAAAATTCTCATTCGCTGAAGTAACCTGGGCATCAGAACGAAATTTTTGTAGCTACTGCTTCAGAGAGATCTTATTATCTCTGAGATACGTGTTATCTGTCAGAGAGATCAAATACATTTCTTCTTTATCTACCAAAGTGCACTTGATTGTTATTTATATGTTTGCAAAAGAAATCTTGAATAAGAGAAATCTTAAATAAAAGCACTCTGTTTCTACCTTCCACCCTTAATTATTTCTTTTAATGATAGACTCAAGATTTACTTTGACTTACAGTGAGGAAGAGGAGATGATAAATAGGAGGGAACAAAATTTCTTTTCAGCTGATGTTGGAAGCCCATCTCATATATCAGAAATTATTAAAGGGCTGATGATAAACATTTGATATTTTTTTTAAACCTGCATTCCAGTGCTGAATATGCTGAATATAATAAGCAGTTTTGTTTAATATTTTCAGGCAGTTATGAGAATTTTTGTTTATCAATTCAAAAATCTCATAATAGAAATTTACAGAGAACTTTCAGCAAGTGATCAAGGGATTCAGGTACTTAAATCCCATTCTCACAGATGACTCAATGTTTTGAAATATAAGTCCTGTTGGTATGCTTCCTTTGTATCTCTTCCATACTTTGGAGAATGTTACATATAAAGTATTTATTTGTAACCATAGACTGTTCTGAGTATGTGCAATAAGATACTGAATATTTCTAATATAATTCCTAATCATATTGTAAGAGGCCACTGACAGGTTTCCTGTGTCACAATCAATGAGTTGATAACAGGATCAAAATGTTCAAAGATGCAGATCCAAATTTTAAAACAGGAGGTTGGAAGTTGTGAAAAGGTTGTGCTGCTCTTCCAAATTCTCTCCTCCTTATCCAGATGTAAAGTGGGATACTAAATGCAAGAGGAAATCAGCTGTTGAATTTATTCTTGAATCTAGTTGCATTGAGTAGGCAACAGAAATAAAAAGTGGAGTAGTTCTTGTGTAAAAGTGGTGATAAAAGAATAACGAGCATAGTCTGAAGCAGGGGAAGGAATTGCATCATCCTCTGGAATGAAGGTTGATATTTGTATACATTAAAGAAACTGATCAGAAATATTTATGGAGGAGGAATCCATTGAAGATCTGAAATCGGTGTGTGAGCTGGGCTTAAGTATGTATTTCACCTCATTGCTATATAGCAAATTGTCAACATGATAACTCCTAGATTGGCCTGTGGCATTTCTTACAGGGACGTGACTGGGAAGTCTGTAGCAAGATGCTGAAAATACAGGCTTAAGGTTTTGTATAAACATTATTTATAATCAAAGGAATAAAAAAGATTAGAACTTGTTCCAGCCTAGAGGTTAGGACAATATATGATTTGGGAGTTCTAGATAAATGTAAGGCAATAAAGCTGTAAAAGCTGAAAACAAGGGGAATATAAGTAATCATACAGTTTTTATTAAAAAAAAAAAAAAAAAGTCAGTAATAGAAAAAAGGGTTATAAAGGATAAAGCTGATGCCTTTAATGCATTGCTCGGCAGCATTAAAAGCACAATAAAAAGCAAACAAATTCTGGAATGAATGAGCAGAATGAGTGGAAATTCTAGCTGTCTGTTCAGGGCTGCTGGGGTGACTGCATGAAGTGGAACTCACCCTATTATAGAAAGGCTGTTAGAAAAGAGATGAGGATACAGCAAAGGTCAAACTGGAATGGTCTGGAGTCCTGAGGATCTAAAAGTATTAAGGGAGGTTGGAAAAATACAGTTTTAATAGCCTTTAGAAAATAGAGGTGGGAAAAGCAATTAACAGGGGGCCTCATTGAATTATAAAGATGTTCTGCTGGACATCGTGGACTGTTGTGGTTTAACCCTAGCCAGCAACTAAATACCACCCAGCCGCTCACTCACTCCCCGCCTCCGGTGGGATGGGGGAGAGAATCGAAAGAATAAAAGTAAGAAAACTCATGGGTTGAGATAAGAACAGTTTAGTAATTGAAATAAAGTAAAATAGTAATAGTAATAATAGAATATACAAAGCAAGTGATGCACGATGCAATTGCTCACCCACCCACCCGCCCGATGCCCAGCCAGTCCCTGAGCAGCGATCGCTGCCCCCCAGCTAACTCCCCCAGTTTATATACTGAGCATGATGTCATATGGTATGGAATGCCCCTTTGGCCAGTTTGGGTCAGCTGTCCTGGCTATGCTCCCTCCCAGCTTTTTGGGCACCTGGCAGAGCATGGGAAGCTTTTCTGAAGACACAGGCAAAAAGGTGCTTCTGCAAATACGCTTTTATAAACACTTCAGATTGTTTGAGCCTTGCGCAATGTCTGCAATACTAAGCACTGGACTTTTTGTAACAACTGTATGTAATCTTTCTAAAAAGGCTACAGAAGGATTCATTCTCTRGTAGAATAAAAGTTTCTAGAGAAACATACTCCTTTTAATTTAAGATGAATGAGATTAAAACTGAAACTTTATTGTCTGAAGTTAAATTTCCAGCTGTCCTACTTATCAGTCCGAGCTCTTCAGTGATTATGGGTTCACTTAGTAGTGACAGTGCTCCAGTATGTGCTTTAGTCCTTTTGTTTTACTCAACCTTTTCCAACTACAGAACTTAATTGAGTTTGTTGCTTACATTTCTTTATTAAGGAAATATGATATGCAACACTGTACTAGTGACAAAAATAACATACAGTAGGGCTGAAGGCAAAGAACCGAAACTAAGTTTCCTTTTTGTATGAGTTTACTTCAGTATAAATGGTATCATATATGGYACTATTGTGTTTTTCTATGCTCTGCTACCTTTTTAATTGACTGCTTTATTTATATATTAAGCATCCATTTAGACTGCAGTCATAGTCAAAACAATGCATTTGGTACATTCTGTATATCCCAAATGTTACATTTGGCCAGTCTGTGTGTTCTTCCTGAAGTGCAGGAGTATTTTGTGGATTTTTGGTGCTAGTTTGACTAGGAGACATTCTGCTCATTATCTTGTCTAGATGCTTATTGTTTATATGTCAAATTTTTCAACACTTCACTTGTACAGATGATGTTTTTCAGGCTGTGAAGACATCCCTTTGTCCTGAAGGAATGATAGTTGTTTGTCTCGGTGGATAAGAATTAACATAAGTATCTTGATAAATAGTAAATAGAACAAAGTCATAAATACTGATTCTTTCATTAAAAAAACTTTAGTTTTTAACATGTTTCCAAACTAATTGTTGCAAGCAAAAAGTAAACATTTAAGCATTATTTTTGTTCATGAAACTGACAGTTTTCCCAGAATGTGTGCTTCAGATTCCCAGGTTGTTTTTCACATCTGTACACAAGAATGCAATTACTACACCATAAAATTGTCTGGTAATATTTGAGAGCAGAGAAAAACCAGTACTGTCTATGACCCTGTTCTTTGTGGGACACTAGTGGTGGGAATCTCCCTCCTTTTCCATCTGTTTGTCCTGACTCGCCCATGTATGTTTGAATATTTTAGCAACTCCCTTGAAATTACTCCAGTGGCAAGTATTCCATCATTTCTCACAGGTGACTCTTTCCAGATTAAGTTGACTTTGCTTTGAGAAAACATTGTGCAATATCCAACATAAATGTTTCTTTGATTAGTTGGATCTCTTTGGAGGATTGTTCTACTGTAGGAAGAAATTTTAAATTTCCTATATTAGGCGATTTTTTTCTTAATAATATTGACATATGTGAGGGATGGCTACCATTATCATCTAGAGCTGTGGCATTACATAAAGTAGTTCTACAGCACATAGTTGTATTGCTGTGCCTCAACCCGAGGCTGAAGGACTGTGCTGTTCACCAGTACAATAACAGTAGTACAACACGTATCACTTCTGAAAGGAACTTGTATGCTCACTGTGGTCTTGCCTGTGGTGAAAATTAAAGTGCTTCCACCCCAGTTTTATTTTTGGGAAGTCCCTCAGTTTGGGAATGCCTCTTAATCTTTCRGCGTGTTTTCTTCTCACCTCCACAAGTGTGTTGTGAGGAGTAATTTGCAGAGTGGCCCCATGATGAGCTGCTTACTGTGGTCCGTTTCCTCTTCCAGTAAGAAGTGCTGTTAGGAAAGGTAGAGGTGGTCATTCAGAAACTCTCAGTCATCAGTAAAGTACTGGCTTTGGTGTGCTTTTAGTGAAATCCGGGATTAAAGCATGAGTCTTCAGAATAATTTTTAGGGAAGAGTTGGGTTGTTCACTGCCATGGGGCAATCTTATCACAAACTTTGTTGTGTCTCTTTGCCATTTGAGGTCTACCACTTGGGATGACRTCTTAAATCCCATTAGCAAGGAAAGAACTGCACTTGAGAAGTGTTGAAGAATTGTGCTTACTTTATGATCTTTGCAAATAACAAAGGCAGCATTGTATCCTTATGCTAAACTGAAACTAAATGGAGCTTTGTGGGCTTTTCTGGTTGTATGAGGGGTTTGTTTTGTGGTTGGGTTTTGGTTTGTTTGTTTGTTTGTTTTCTTTCTCATTCTTAAATTTACCTCTTAACCAACAGGCCAGATTCTGATATGGTGGTTTCAGTGTATCTCTCGCCTCTCTTGGCTTTCTTGGAGCCTGGCTAGTTTGCAGCAGTTGAGGATTTAATTTTTTTCTTGAAGGGCATGCTGCTATCAACTGCAGTTGTTTTCCCAAGAAAAGAACAGTCATTTTTCCCATTCTGCAACCTGCCTTTCTCATTCATTGTGCTTTTCAAAGGTCATAATATTTTAGCACATTCTAAATGTCGCAAAGGATTTGAATAACTTCTACTTCAACATATGGTATGTATCGTCAGTAAACTCTGCTACAAATACTGAGAGCTGAAAGCAAACTGCATGAGGGAGTCTAGGCAGAAAGTAAATAAGGTGGGGAAAAATTAAAAACATGGAATTAGTGGAACAGTGAGATAAATCAATAAACCCATTTTAAATACTTGGATAAAATAATATGCTTGAAATGCCCAGGAGAAATTACTGGCTTGTGTTAAGTCCATGCCCCACATTTATTTAATTTTATGTCTTCTGCCTGTTTGTAATGTACTTTTTTAAAAAACAAAAGTTAATAACTGTGCACATCTGAGGTAATTTTAAGTAATGACAGAAATGGATACTTGCAATTTAAAAGTAATTTTCTTTATTAATTAACAGCCAGAAGACGAGCCCGGTTAAACTTGCTTGTGGTCAGAGAAGGTCTGTAGACAACTAGAGAAGGAAGGAGCATTTCCTTTCGTGTCCCCAGAAAACCCTGTCTAAACACAAATTATTTATCAAGACCACACAGATCAGAGAGTTACTTGGTACTTAATGGTATTTTGTGGAATTTGTTTCTTTTCATTGTGGTTAGTTATTTCCAGTTGTTGAAGTACTCTATTATGCATCAGTGTACTATGACTATATTTATAGGCATTTTCTGCTGAGGAGGGATGGAATGGGCAGGACTATATGGGAATTTAGTGAATTTCCATGTAGGTTGTTCTGAATTCCAGTTTGACTGTTGACTCGTTCTGTGGGAATGTCTGACCCTAGCCTTCCTCGACTGAACTGGTGTAATTGGATCGCCAAAATCTGCAGTGGCACTCTTAAGGATGCAATTGTGCTTCCCCAGTCTGCCTTGGCAAATAGCTGAATGCCTTTTCAGAGTTGGCAAGGAGATTGTTTTGAACACTTGCCCATATCTCAAAAAATTTAAAAAAAAAAGCTCAAGTGCCCTGGAATGGCATTGAAACTACTTGTGGAGGTAAATGAGTAACTTGTAAGAGGCCAGTTCTTCCCTACTTGCAACTTATTTTGTCTTCTTTACTTGCAACTTGTTCTGTATATCTAGTTGAGAAATTAATGCTTATTTTACTGTGCCACTTGGCCTCTTTCRCTTCATGTGTTCGGTGGAAAAACACTGCATTGTTCGGGGCTTTGTTATCTCATTGTGTGCTTTCTGATGCAGCAGCTCATGGAGAAAAGATAATGGTAGGGAGTTGTTGTATGGGATTTTTACATTCCAGTGAAAATGCTTTCATTTAACTTGTGACTTTTTCTGTCACTCTGGTCTGAGCAATGTTCACTTGTTCAATTTTGCACAAAAGGTAGAAATACTGCATGTAGTTTGTCTTAATCACCTCGGTCTTTGACTTCAGCCCATTGAAGCAGAGGCTGAATTCCTCTTACAGCAGCAGGAATTAGGACTCTTTAGAGGGTCACGATTTATCACATGCAAGTACAATATGTCTTGCTTCACTCAAACTGGACTTTCCTAGATTTAATTGAACCACGTTGCTKTTGGGGAGGTTTGCTGCTGTTTGTCTCACTTTATTGGGTATCCAAAATATAGCTGTTAAAAAGCTAAACATAGCTGTTAAAAAGCAAAATTAAAGCTGAGTGAAAAACAAAACTGCAGAAGAACAAAATGTTACAGGAGGCAGATATCCCTATATATTTTACAGAAATAGGACTTAAGTTGCCAGAGGCATTGTTTGTGACTTTATAGCTGAAGTTGAATTCTCTAAACCATGTAAAAAACTGAAAAATGACACAGTATAGTGCAAGATTTAAAGATGTAGACAAGCACAGAGCTGTTTGTTTTGTCTGGAAGCATAGACAGGATCTGCGGTATTTTAGGAGGAAATCACCTTGGATGAGTGACATACGTAACTCTAATAGCCTAGTCTTTTTACTGTTCCTCAGCTGTGTTCTTCGTCAAGGCACAGGCTGTGTTACAGTCCTTAAGATTTAAACAGCTATTTAGAAGCACGTTAAAATTTTAAAAATTTCCTGAGAAACTTACGTGTGTTTTAAAACAGCATCTGCAATACATGCCGGCACTTGTTTTCAAATAGCTATTAYGGAAAACTTCTGTAAGTGTTTGTACGCTTGGTTGCTCTTTTGTGAGCTGACAACATAAATGTTTTTCATGTAATTGTGAGATGGTGATGGTGGAGACACTTGCAATGTAGACATGCTGTTGTCCAAAATCCCCAAGGAGAGCAAGGCACAGCTACTTGTGATTGTCCCCGTTAGATCAGTTAAAAATACAGATATCTGTTTCGATGACTTGCAAGCGTATTTGTGTAAGGTCTTAGTTTAAGTCATAAGCTATTATGTGTTATTGCAATGATGTTGGGCAAGCTTCTTTTCTGTTTGTATGCCAGTAAGTGGCAAGAACATGTCTCCTTAGGGGAAAAAAATACGGAGGGTCTTAGCAGTCAGGACACTTGTGCACCTTTGAGTGATGACATGGGCTACATTGGTGCAAAAGGATCAGAATAGAATGAAAGGCTAAAGGAGTACTTGAGACGAGCAGTGTGCTCAAAAGTATGCTTGAGGCCCCCAGCTAAATGTTCCTTAAAATATGTTTGGCGTTGAGCGCTAAATTAAAGATTTGCTATCAGTATTTCAGACCCAAAATCCATTAAAATACAAATACTTTTAAGGTGATTGATAATGTATCTTCCAAATGCAAAACATTTAAAAGCAAAACAAAGCATTAATTTTATTACAGTTTTTTAAATTAAAATTCTTCAAAGGCATTGCTGTTCACATAGTATGTTGGAAATATGGTTGCTGTGTCTTTCTTCCCTGTGCATCAGTGGTTATATGTTTTTTTCCAGATTAGCTCTATCACTAAGACAAGATTGCTGTTTCTTTCTGCCACTAAAGGAAAAGATTGGTTCAGGAGTTGGAAAACCAGGTCTTTTCTGCAAATACTGCTCCAGCTCCCAAAGCTGCTACAGTGCATTCAAAATCTTCTGGCACTCCTGTCAGACCCTGTCTGGGCTGATAATTCTCATGCACTTCTAAGGATGTTCATCTTACACTCTTGATCAAGGCCAAATAAAAATCAAATTGGAGAGAGCAAGAGAAATATTGGGAAATTAGTCACAATGTGAGTGGGTTTGGGTTTTTGGGGGGTGGGATGCTTAGAAATTTGGGCAAATGGCTGTTATTGAGAATTCCAGTGCCTGCCTGAAAAAATCTGTCTGATATTTGCTGTTTGTTGTGGAAGCAGTTGTTTCTTGCTTGTAAAAGGCTCAGTGATCCAATCCAGGAATAGAAACCGTGCTTTTGTTGGTTAGAGGCACATGTTGCGATGAGCAGAAACGAACAGTGAGTAACCCATCAGCTGAAAAATGCCACATGCAGGATTCAGACTATTACAGAGCCCAAACAAATTCATAGATGTCAAGCTAGGTTGGTGAATAATTCATAAATAAGAAAAGTGTCCATGTTACTGGGTAAACCACTCATACAATGTTTTGCTCAGCCCCTTCTCATGGTGGTGACTTATGAGCTTGTGTAATTCCCCCCAAAACAACCTTTTTTGTTTCACTTAACTGAATAGCTGTGTCAGGAATTCAACTGGCATCCATACCCCTCTGCCAGAATTCCACAAGGAGCTGAGGCACGGCCCTCCATGACCTTTTCTTCAACAGATGGCCTAGTGGGGAAAAAAGAATCTAGTTAATGCCAGGATAGCCACTTACATTACTTCCCCAAGATCCTGCTTCCATATGAGCAGAAAAAGAGTAATGCAAAGCATTTGCTGCCACATTCATTACAAGAGTTTGTAGAGCAGTGTGGCATGGAAAGCTGGTCCCGCATGGAATGCTGGTGTGAAGGGCTGGGTGTTTCTAATGCTTATACATTTTTCTGTGGATTTTTTTCCTCCCTGAGAGATACTTCATACCAGGGAAGTGTAAGAAAAGAATATCAGTGATTTATTCATTTTGCCGAGCATAGGATCACCCTTGCTGAGATTAAATCTTCCAGGGAGTTACAGTTTCATGTTTGTTTTTTGATGTTGCGGCAGTAAGCAGAAAGACTCTGGCCTTAAGGGGCAAGAAAGGCAGCTGGCATACGAATGGCAGAAGCAGCTGAACCACTGAGATGGTTGGATCATTTCTAATGTATTATCACCTCCTTTTTCATTATTGTATTAGAGTTCATTAAAAAGACTTGGTTCTTTGAACTGGTTGACACAATATTCTGAAATGCTTTGCCCAGCTTGCATTGTAATAAGTGAAGGTCTAAGTCTGGTCCTTGATTTTGAAATCCTCTGCATCCTCTGGTAACATGTCAGTACTGGGGAATAAGCTTGTAATTGGATTTTTAACAGATATGAGTGTGTTTTAAGTCCTCCTTGAACTCTGTGAATGGTACTGATAGAACATACCAGTAAATAGGGAAGAGGCATGTAAACACAGAATTTGGAGCATAGTGGTCACTCTGTATCCCCTAATTTCTGAGGGAATCTCTGGGACACTCTTTCAGCAAGCACAAACTAGCAAGGTCAAACAGCTGCTGTAAATAATACTGATGGCCACTTCAGATGAAGATTCAAGTGAGGCATAAAGACATTCTGGATTTTTTCTTCTCTATTTCATTATTCAACATAGAAAATCAATGTATATGAGTTCGCTGCATGCGTTAACAAGGTGTTATTTGTAGCATCTGGATGCTTTGTGAGGCAAAAGCCCCAAAGAAAATCACAAATAAAACTTATGAGTTCGTATGYTGAGGTCATGAAGGCTATGAAAGGCCTTGTGAATGTAAGTAATAGGACTTGGCTATTGTTATCCTAATATCTTATTCATTAAATAGAAGAAAATCTATATGGACAGAACAAGATAAATCCATGTTTCTTCACAAACATATGCATCAGCACATACTTCAACAAGTCCTATAAAAGTGTGTACTCTTCCCTAAGCCTGTCATAAAGGACTAAATTATGCTGCTACACTATGTGGTGGGGTAATATATTTGAGCAATTCTGACTTTAGAACACTGAGGACATGTCTCTCCATTAATTAGGGAACACATTCTGTTGCATTTGCCTTCAGTCAGGGAAACGGCACTGGTTGGACACTTTGAGGAAGAAGGACGACTTGTTTTCCTTGCACACCTTTTGTATCTGCTTTCAATTTTGGGACATTTACGTGGCGGGGTGGGAAGGGGCAAATCCCCAATGAAGTTAAGGTATCAGGACAATAAAACATCAGGAAAATGTCTCTACTGATTTGTGAAAGAAAGGAAATTATGAGTTTTATGGTGTTGGAGGTGGCCTTCAGATCCTTAGTTTATTTAGAACTTGTCTTAGCAACAAATTTTCTGGTAGCATATCTTCAAGAAGTAGCTGTGATTCTCAGTAGCTGAATAGAATTTATTTTTCTTGTGATATTTCCCTGTATAATAATCCTCAAACATCCTAAGTTTGAGGGTTTCAAGGTTGATAACTAATTACCCAGCTTCTAGAAGAATTTCTTTAAAAGGTGTTATTCTGCAACTGTTCCGTATAAGATTTCTTGTGCTATTTTATTTGAAAGCATTACGGGCTAGCTGATTCTAAAGAGAAAATACCAGACTAATTAGTTGCTTATCAAATGTGGTATGTCAATTTCTATATTCTTTATCTGAAGTAAAAAACACAGTCTCACGCTGATGAAATATAAACTAGTAGGACTAATTTCAGGTTGACCTTAATGTTTGCTCTGTCTTTGCTTTGAAGGAAGAACCGTTCTCTCAATATTTGTGTTTATTAGGAAAGTGTTGATTTTTAAGGAGGAGGCAGCAACAGAAGTGATTTCATTGCTTCGCTCCTGCATTAGCTCCTGGTTGTGGACTGATAGGCTTGAGGCCAAAACCGGTTTGTGATTTCTTCTGTGGCCACCTTGGCTGTTTTGTCAGCCTGAGCAATGTAAGTGTCGCTTCACATGTTCCTGCTGGCTGCGATAACTAAACAGCCATGGCGTGAGGAGTGAGTCCTAGAAACCCTGCCCTGCCACTGCACCACCGTAGCACGAAGTGCCTTGGCTCTGGTTTCACCGCGGCTTCACGTACTGAAAGCTGTGAGTTTTAACAAGGTGCTGGGCATGGTCTGAGCTGTAATAGCTGAGAACAGGCAAATTCGATGTAAAATGTGTTGTTTAAATGTTTGTGAAGACTTTGGTTTTTTGGGGAGTGTTTGGTGTGGGAAAGATGAGCAAGCGGGCTCAGCGGGGCTGTTTGCTAACTGCCCAGCAGCTCCCGTGGTAACTCGGTGTCCAGCCCTGCCTCTCCTTGTCTGGATATTCCCATGTCATACTGCACACGATGTTTGGTCACACAATGCTGAGGAGGGAGAACTGAAGACTGTAGCTTGACTTATCTATAGAACATCTTAGACATCAAAGTACTAATAACAACATCTTCAAGAGCTTGATGAGTGCTTAAAATTCACACTTACTTCAAAGTTGCAAATATGTAGTGCTTCACATTTTAATGCATACTATAAGCATGCTTGAGACTTTTGCTTTAAAATTGTGTGGTTGAGTAAGTGAAATCCTTCCATGCAGCAAGCATACATGCTTGAGAATGCAGAAACAGACAACCAACAGGCGCTTGAAAATTGTGCCTGTAGTGTGAAATGTAGTTTAAAGTGCCTGGAGCTGTAGGGAGTGTGGATGTCGTATTGAAAAAGAGTTAGTGTTTTGCTTGCATTGACATTGCTGCAGTTTGTGGTCAGTGTCCTTAGCCAGTTTTCAGTACTGTCACAGTGTTGGCCAAAATACTTGGAAACATGCTGTGCTGCTGTTAATGTGGCAGTTTAGCTGTCGAGACTTTTATTTTACATTTCTGAAAAACAACAAAATATTTCGCAACTTGGTGCTGTATGGAATTTTAGATGCTTCTTGATGTTTGATTTCTAGCATCATTGTGTATGAAATAGACTTGTCTGATAGTTTCCTAAATAGCAAGTGGTTAAAACAGTCTTTTACACTGATGCATAATGGAAATACATTAGGGAAAAAATAAGTATGTTGATGACCCAGAGAATTCCAGGAAGGTTAAGGACATACTCTTTGGAAACACAGCTCTTAGAAAACTGATAAGGAAATGGTTGCATGCTGAGTCTAACCAATTCTGTGAACGGGAAGAAATTACACTCTGCTGTTCTTCCAAATTAGTCCCCTTGATAGAGGCTGTGTGAATACAAAATAGAAACTGATCCAAATGGGGCAAATTATCTTAATTCTTGTTAATTCGTTTATGCATTGTCACGAATACACTGACTAAAGAAATCTTGAACTGTTTAACATTGAAATGGTCTAATACTGGATCTGCTATTTTAGAAGAAAAGAAAAATAGGATAGGATTCTTAAATTTTTTTTTTTTGGAGGAAGGTTTACACTTGGCATGTGGTATCATCTACAGCACCGTGAAATCAAAATTTCATAAAGATATCTATGTTGCAAATGTAAACCTAGGGCATGTTACCAGTTTTTAGTGGAATATGCTGAGCCTTTGCCTTATGAGGGTGAAACATAATTGCACGTCCTCAAAGCACAAGCTGCAAGTGGTATGTGTTCAAAATGGAAAGATGTGTTTTAAATGGACTGCCTGTAGGTTTGGAAATTGGATTCTTCCTTACAGTATAAGGAGGCAAACCTGCAAAGGAGATTGTCAGACAGGAGGACTGCTCAAACTCCATTCCTCTGGTGGCTCACATCATGTTGCTCTGTATACCAAAAGTGACAGAGAGGGCTAAACAAATAGAAAACAGCTTTGTTTTTTAAAATGTAGTACACTTGTATCAAATCAGCAGTGGTCCATCTTGGGTACATTTCTTACTCAGCCACTGAAAATGGTATGTTTATAGAGCCGTTTTGAGCAGAGCATTACCAAGGGACTATGTTTTAAGCTATTAACATTTTTACTGTTCTTTTAGACAAAGTGTTTGTTTCAATGTAGTGCATTCTTCTCTGCACCTTACAGTCCAGAGCTGGGAAGGGAATAGTTCTGTGTGCAGAACAGCACTGGGCTCTTCGTGTGTGGTTACAGCACTGCTGTCCTCAGAGTTACCACAGATCACTGACACAAGTAAGATGCTAAACTTGAAGGATTAGTGACACACACAGTATTCAGGTTCTGTGTTCCACTGCATCTTAGTGCTTTATCAAATAACTAGAGAAGGCAGTCTAAATGCCCTTGGGTTTTTGTTTGGTGTTTTTTTTTTTGTTTTGTTTTGTTTTTTTTTGTTGTTGTTATTTTGGTTTTGTGGGGGTTTTTCTGAGAAATACTGAAGGTATCCAGCATCTGATACCATTGTTCTTGACAAATTGATTATCCTGGCAATGCAGTAGGCAACCTGTACATACACTCTCATTTAAAGGAAAATATTACGGGTTTCATGAGATTACTCATCACAATGAGTTTAATATGACAGTGTTCCATGTGAATGACAAAGTCATGAGCAAGTTATGCAGGTTACTCTGATTAAGTGTCATTAGAACCTCCAAAGTAAAAAATACTCTTGCCTACCTGTCATAAACATTGAGATTATTTCAACAGTTGTTTTCCAGAGGTATAAACTTTCAAATTTAGTCTTTATTACTCTTCACCTGTGAGTGGAGTGCCATTCTAGTACCTGTGGACGGAGTACGTATGCTGACCCTGCTCTAGTGCATGTGGAGTTAACACTAGTAGTAGTCAATCAAAGTGGAAGTGGCCTCTAGAAGGGGAGGAGTTGTATAAGATCCATCAGATGTTTTTACTGTTAACACTGCTACATGTTTAAGTAACTGCCTATTTTTTGGACCATGTTGCAAGCTTAAGTAATGTTAATAAATAAGATTCTGTAATGATACATTTTATGTTATATACAACCACTGGAGGAAGAAATCTTATTTAATTATGCGTTTTGAGACATTTTCTTATTTGTCCTGTGATTTTGTCTCCAAAGCTGTCTGGATGAGTGCTATCTGGAAAACAAAAGTGGCACTCAGTTTTCCTTTTGAGTTGCCTTCTTAAGCAAAGATGGTTTAGGTTAAAGTATCCTGCTGATTCTTGTGCTACCTGTCTTCTGCGCAGATCAGAAAATAGCTCTGAACAGTTATTTGACAAATACTTTAAAGATTTGAGGGACGTATCTGCAAAAGATAAACTTTTCAGGGTAGTTTTCTTGCATGACGACATCTGAAAGCTTTAATCACTTAGGGAAATATCAGCAATTCATAACTGTATGACATGCACAGACACACATGTATTTCAAGAGAATATGCTGAATTATTTTCTTACAAGCAAGGCATCTCTTTAATGCTTAGTTTGATATTGTGAAGACAGCTGAAGGAGTAAGGGAATAAGTGACACCAAGCAGCATTTCTAGTGGCAGTAGAAGTACAACGAATATCTGTCACACAGCATATGATTTTTATAAAACTAATATACACCTGGAATTGCAATATTATTGTCAGTGGATTAAAAATTCTTGTGTCCAGAGCCTGACAGGAACCCGGGGTGTGCATTTGTTTTGTGTGTGTGCATGTGGAGGATGGGATCCAAATTCTCTTCCTTCAACTCTTGGTTGGAATTCACAAGTGAAAAGTCGAATGAAAATCATCCCAGTTTGCCAGAAACTCACCTGGCCATTTAAAAATGGGGTTCTAAAAATGAACAGGATGTGGCTGCTAGGGAAATCTTTATTCCGAAGTCTATGTCAGAACAATGTTGACTCTTGGAGCTGTCTACAACACAAATAACTCTTGCAGTAAGAGTAGAATTTGATATATTAAACTAGGAGGAATAGAAGTATGATCCTGGACTAGATTTCTGTAATAGAGATTAATGGGAAAACCGAAAGCTTAATTGCATCCACGTGCTTAGAAGGTTACTCTGTTTGCATGCATTTGTGAAAATTCTAGTTAACTCAGTGTAAATCCTACATAAATGGCTCGATTGTTTGCGAGGCCATGAGGAGCAATTCTTTTTCATAGATAGATAAATCCTACTGAGAAAATGCTTGTTAATAATTTGGCACTGATCCTGATCGTGCTGAGTTCAGGGAGGAGGTTCATTTATCCGATTCATTTAGAACAGGACCAGAACCTGAGAAAACTGCTCAAGTGTATTTTAGTTTGAGTTCCTTCTACCCAAGGTATTTACAACCTGTTTCAACTGCAAACTCTTGGAATAGTAAGGATAAGCCTTGCCTGTGGAAAAATCTCTGTTCCCTTTTGAAGTCGTGCCAGTATTGAAAACTTCATTCAGGTTCTGAAAACATGACTGAAGTTTTCACTTTACCTTTTGGCCATCTGAAATGCTCAGCTGTAGTTGCCTAACACTCCAATCAAGTCTCAATACTTTATATTGTTCCAAGACATTTAATTTAGAATTTTAATTTTATTCCTGTTTATGCTGGGAACACCTCCCAGTATTTTCATTGCCTGGTAATGACTAAAATGTGTAATCCCCAAAAGATGTTTCATACCTGCTTAAATTACAACAATTTTAATAAACAGAATTAGTGAATTGAAAGTGTGTTAGAGCTGTCCTTTTACTGAAGTACATGCATATGTTGCTATTGGTTTCTGTGGAAGAATTAAGATTGGGGCTGTACGCAGGAAACTATACTGCCATTTGTACTTTAGATCAGGAAGTGTAGCTTATATATTGGAGCAAGTCATTCAACCATTGCTACATTTGGTGGCATCTTTGAAGACTGAAAGTACCAACTGAGAGAGACTGCTGGGACTGTGATGACTAGCAAATAAGTGTAAACTTTGAGGGTAAAAATGGCATTCTACTTTAAAAAATGAAAAGGAGCCTACTAAGAATAATTTCAAACTGTAGTGTAGATACTTGAAATTGGGGTGAAGAAATAACTTCAGAATAAGATAATAGGAGATACTAGGTTTGTTTAAATCTAGTTGCAGGGAACGAGAACTGTGGTGAGTCAGCTAGAACATCAGTAATTGGCTTCTTCACTTGGTGAAAAATGTACGCTTCAGATGGTCTAAACGATTACTTTGCACTAGTCTTAATTCTAGAAATTATCATGTCTTTTTTTGGACCTTTCTGCATGGATGTCAGACTAAGGTACTGTTGGGCAAACGACCATTGGTGGTTTTGGTAAGGAACAACAAGTCTTTTTGATAATCTGAAGAAATTTTTAAGTGCAGTGGTTGTTTTGCTAATATGTTTTTTCATAGCTGTTTAATTGGCCACTAAAAAGAAGAGCGGGGAGATTTTTTTTCTTCAAAGAAAAGAAAAAGGGATGATTCTAGAAAGCTTGGAGGTAGCACAATTGAAACAATAACAGATAGATGAATCCGCTTACGGTGAATCCAGCATGGAAGACTAACCAGCAGAGCATTTGCAGAGGAAAACTATGACTTTCTACTGTACAGAAATTACTTCTATGCCAGTGTAATAATGGATTAAAACTGGATTTACCAGGGATTTCAAAGCTTTTGAAATACCTCCTGAGAGTTTATTAAACAAAGTAATCCTCAGGGGGGAACAGAATTCTGTGTGGGATTTGAAGACTAGTGGAGACAGAAAATAGTCAAATGTGGTGGAAGGTTAACAACTGATGGCTCAAATGTCTTTCCTAATAACATATTAAATTGCATTCTGTAAGAGGAAATGAGCAATTAAATATGTAGCGTGGCACTGACAGAAAAATTTGTTGAGAGCTGTGAGGAACAGGAGACAAACTAACAGCTGGCATACTTGGGATAGGTTAGGGGCTGTGTCTCATGTATAACTTAGGATTTCTTGTTAACATTATGAACTCTGTTTACTCTGCAAACTAAAATTCTCTGTGTAAGCTCAGTCTTGTACTGTCTGTAATTTTTAGCTCCATCCATTTAAATAAAGTGCCAAGAGCTGGTGCAATGTTTGTGATGGGGTTATATTTACCTTTTATTTAAATGAAATCCTCCTAGTCAGTTCAATGCGTTTATGACCATATAAACCAGTCATTTTGGTGTGACAGGTACTGGATAAAAGTTACCTAGCAGGGAAAAAGGTGGATTTAGATTGGATATAGGAACTCACCAGGTACAATATTTGAAGTTTCCATCCAAGCAGTGGTATCAAGTCAGCCTGTCATCACCTGCAGAGCTCAGAATGGGTGTTGTAGTACACAGCCCTGTTGGTTTTCAGCAGGAAAATCTTTACCAGAAAATGTGATTCAGTAGATACCATTAATTTCTAATAAAAATTTAACATCATGCATATAACACTCTTAGGTTCTAAATGAACTGCAGTCCACAGGAAATAAATCTATATGTACTTTTGGACAATTTAGTAAAAAATATTTACACAGGCATCCAGCTGGGCTCAAAAAAGCACGCAGGAATAATAGCCTTTGTAGATACTGGTAATCCTGTTGCTGCTTAATATCAAAAAGACCAAGAAATGAGTCATGATAAAATATTACTAATTATATGTACGTTAAGTGTACTAAGCGTATTTGCCTGATTAAAACTTGGGGAAATATACATTGGCTCAAAGGCAACATACTTCAAGCTACTCAAAGAAATGCTTTGTTATTGAACACAACTGTCAAGTTACTTGCGTAAAAAATATTTGTCAAGTTTCAGTAACTATCAGATGTTTACTTAAATAATGACTAGACTTTTGTATAATGATGGATCTAGTTTAATAATCTTGAATTGCACCTGCATGGTTTGGGATTTTTTTAAGCACAAATCATAGAATCATAGAATCATAAAGGTTGGAAAAGACCTCTGAGATCATTGAGTCCAACTGTCAACCCAACACCACCATGCCCACTAAACCATGTCCCTAAGCACTTCATCTACACGTCTTTCAAATACCTCCAGGGATGGTGACTCCACCACTTCCCTGGGCAGCCTGTTCCAATGTTTAACCACTCTTTCAGTAAAGACATTTTTCCTAATGTCCAATCTAAACCTCCCCTGGCGCAACTTGAGGCCATTTCCTCTCGTCCTATCGCTAGTTGCTTGGCAGAAGAGACCAACACCCACCTCGCTGCAACCTCCTTTCAGGGAGTTGTAGAGGGCAATAAGGTCTCCCCTGAGCCTCCTCTTCTCCAGGCTAAACAGTCCCAGTTCCCTCAGCCGCTCCTCATAAGACTTGCTCTCCAGACCCTTCACCAGCTTTGTTGCCCTTCTCTGGACAAGCTCCAGCACCTCAATGTCCTTCTTGTGGTGAGGGGCCCAAAACTGAACACAGTATTCAAGGTGCGGCCTCACCAGTGCCGAGTACAGGGGCACGATCACTTCCCTACTCCTGCTGGCCCCACTATTTCTGATACAAGCCAGGATGCCATTGGCCTTCTTGGCCACCTGGGCACACTGCTGGCTCATGTTCAGCCGGCTGTCAACCAGCACCCCCAGGTCCTTTTCCGCCAGGCAGCTTTCCAGCCACTCTTCCCCCAGCCTGTAGCGTTGCATGGGGTTGTTGTGGCCGAAGTGCAGGACCCGGCACTTGGCCTTGTTGAACCTCATGCAGTTGGCCTCAGCCCATCGATCCAGCCTGTCCAGGTCCCTCTGCAGAGCCTTCCTACCCTCGAGCAGATCGACACTCCCGCCCAGCTTGGCGTCATCTGCAAACTTACTGAGGGAGCACTCAATCCCCTCGTCCAGATCGTTGATAAAGATACTGAACAAGACCGGCCCCAAAACGGAGCCCTGGGGGACACCGCTCGTGACCAGCCGCCAACTGGATTTAACTCCATTCACCACAACTCTCTGGGCCCGGCCATCCAGCCAGTTTTTTACCCAGTGAAGAGTACACCTGTCTAAGCCGTGAGCCGCCAGCTTCTCTAGGAGGATGCTGTGGGAGGCAGTGTCGAAGGCTTTACTGAAGTCCRGGTAGACGACATCCACAGCCTTTCCCTCATCCACTGGGCGAGTCACCTGCTCATAGAAGGAGATCAGGTTGGTCAAGCAGGACCTGCCTTTCATGAACCCGTGCTGGCTGGGCCTGATCCCCTGGCGGTCCCGTACATGGCTTGCGAGCGCCCCCAAGATGAACCGCTCCATAATCTTCCCCRGCACCGAGGTCAGGCTGACAGGCCTGTAGTTCCCCGGATCCTCCTTCCGGCCCTTCTTGTAGATGGGTGTCACGTTGGCAAGCCTCCAGTCGTCCAGGACCTCCCCCGTTAACCATGTCTTGTGTCATAAGCCAGTCACCAAATTCATCATGTTATGGAGAAATATCTCCTATTTGGTTTAAATTAGTATTTTATTATGGAGACTTAGGCATCTTCTCTGAATGCTAGTACTAGCCACTGTTGGCAACTGAGCTGCTTCAAGGTGGCGTTTCCTTTTTTCTTCTTGAAATGTAAGTCAGTAACATTCAGCTAGAAAGTGTCCACCTGAACAGTACAATACCGCTGAAAAAGAGGATGCTGATAGTAACTCCCCTGTTTAGGTTGCAGTAATTATAACAGGAGTTAAGACAGGCAAACAAACATTGCCTGTTTTAAAGAAAAATCTGGTCTAATTTAGTTCCCATGGGAATGAGCAACTGATAGTGATCACAGCTGGTAAAGATGTGGGTTGGAATGGCTGAGGCTCCTTTCTCCTGTGCCAATACACCTCCACAGTGGTCTGCATCAGCCTCTGCTTTTGCAGTTTTTAGCTGCTCCTTTTGAGAAATTCTCGTGCCGCCATACTGTGTGGTGGCTTGTGAGATGGCCTTAATTATTTTCTGAATTCACTGTGCCAAATTCCATCCTTGGCTATACTGCAGTACACCCGGAATAGCATCACTGACTTCAACAACACCCAACACTTTGTTGAAACTGAGCTCAGCAAAGTTGAAAATTTGATGCAAAAATAGCTCAGCATATAACCTTTAACATATTCTGAGTTTAGAGCTGTGGTGTTGATTCCTTAAACGTGCAAATATGTGTCCATATGGTTAGAACACAGTTATGTAAAACCAAACTGTTTAAGAAACAATTCCTTTTCAGACATCATTTGCTATAGTTGCCTTTTGGCATTACGTTTAATATGTGTTTTCTGTCACAAATATAAAAGGTAATAATCCCTTTGCAGTTTCCTAGAAAATGTTTYATATGTAAGACATATGGAAGTTTTACACAAGTTGCAGAGATCATAAATGTTGGCTAGTAATGTAGCTGCATGCCTGCTAATGAGATATTTAATTCTGGCTGACATGTAAACCACTCTAGAATTATGTAATAAAAAATATTCAGCTATTTGTCTTTAATGATTAAGCAAACAAAGAGTCCAATATATTGAAAATAAGTATGTGCTTGAACTACATGGAGTTCACTACTTCCTAGTAAAGTAATATTTTCACCAAAATACTTCTGGCAGCTGTCTTGCTGATGCCAAAGGCGATTCTAGAGTGTCTTTCAGAAAGTCCTCATTGGTTCAACCTTTAGGGTCCAATTGGCCCAGCAATTTAGATTTTATGTCAGTTTTAATTAAGCACAACAGCAAGAAGGTAAGCATGGTTTATTAACTTATCAAGAACAGGAAGCTACGGACAGAGCTGTCTCAACTGATGTTCTCATGAGGCTTTGAAGACACACAGTAGGCTTTGTGTGATGCAAACTGTTAAACACAGCAGACTAGTACCTGAGAACCTTGAGCGACACCAGGGTAACCACCTGATAGTATTCAATCTCAGTGGTCTTAGAGTAGCCAAATCAAAACAAATTAAATTGAACCTTGAGCCATCCATCCACACACCTCTCCTGAATGAGGCTGCATCCAATAGRTATCTGTTGTATCCTTGGAAAGGGAGAGGAAGGCATAATGGAGTTTGCAGTCTGTGTCCTTCATCTTTTAAAATGCCTGTGGAGGACACAATTAGGCAAAAGTGAAAAAATGTGTTCAGAGACAAACCAGAATTGGAAAACAAGATCAACAGAAAATAAAAGTAGAGAACAAAGGGTACCCTGGAAAAGGACTGTTGTTAAGTTTTTAATGTCTTAATTGATCAACCATTGTATCTGGATAATGCAGAATAGAYAGTCTATAATGATAATCATGTGTTATTAGGGGGTTTTTTGTGTCTGTTGACCATTGCATATATCAGACATTCATGGGAAAGATAGCTTCTGAAAACAGAAATTTTAATCCTAATTTTGTGCATGTCATGTACATTTAGGCATATCAAAGCATGTTTCTGTTGACAGTTTTGATACCGAGAGGCAGCAGACTTTTTGACCTTTGTCTTGCTGCCCCTTCCAAGGAGAGTTGCAGTAGCTGAGATGTAGTGATTTAATCATTTGATTGCTTGTAGTCACCAACCTAAAACATGCTTTCCTTGAATCTATATCTACCTGGTTGGAGAGATTTTTATTTGTAGCCATTGGGTTTTAACAAGATACAGAATTTTATTTTTAAAATAAGTACCATATTTGAAAACAAAGCAGAGGCATGCATAGTAAGCAGCAATTACTTTTTCAGAAAAGTCTTTACTGACCACTACCTCTGAACTCCTTTGTTGTTGGTATTTTGTCCTAAGAGAGTTCTTTAGCATCTAATTATAAATTAATAATAATAATAATTATATATAATATAATAATATTTATAATAATAATTTATAATGCTCATTACACAAGTAGTTGTGTATCTTGAACTTAAAAATTTGATGAGGTTTTTTTCCAGAGGGTGTATACAGAGGCTGCTTACTGAAATACTACCATTTCCATGAGAGAGAGAGGCATTTGGCAGCAGTTTATGCCACAGGTTAAATCATGTGAGGAAGATATTTGGTATTCTGCTGAATCCTGAGCCTTCTTGAATGGCATTTGTGAGAGGCTTTGAACAGAGGCTTGCTAATGTCCCTACAACTCATTTCTGTGGGCATTCTCTTTCAAGGCTYGGCTGTAATAAAGCTCTTGGGTGCTAAGAACAAGATTTGCAATGTCTTTAAATAAAGATATTATGTTGAATTATGGCCATTCCCCCTATTTTGTTTATTTGCCCATTTAATAACCTAAACTTATATTAAGTGTTTAAATCAATTGCCTACATTTTACCGAAGTCTTAAGGTAGTGATTGATAGGATAAATAGTTGTCAGGCTACTGGAATTAAAAAGCAACAAAACCTTTCAGTTTTCAGGGTTTAGCGTATATTTTCATCAGTTTTAAAAAATGACAATGTAACGAAGAAGGTATAATTAAAGTTGTAGAGAATTCTCGTCTATTGTTCATAGAGAATTATATGTTTATTATTAAACTGGAATAGCTCCATTGCTAATGGACCCTTTTTTTTTTTTTATAGTACTGCCAAACAATTTATACCATATTTATAAGTAACAGAATAAGGACACTCTGGAAGTATACTACAGCAGTGACCTTTGCAACATTGAATGCTGGCAATGAATCTATTAAAAAGTTCTTCACTGTTGAGATTTATAGAATTGTTTCTGATTCTACAGCACACACCATTTTTTGTTTCTCAGTGAACCTAGGCTTACAACTGTGGCAATCGGTCTTTTATTAAAGAAACGTTTATGAAAWGTGGGAAGAAAATTCTAGCAATAACTGTGGAGCCTAGAGATAAGCATGAGATATGCAGAACAGTTGCCAGATGGCTGTAACTTCAGAGCAATGGCTCTCTTCTGAGAATTGATGAACAAGGATTTCTGCTTTGTAAATCAAAATTTGAGTTTGTTGGTGAAGAGGAAAAGGTGATTTGACCACTGATGCTATTCCAGCAAACATTAGTTGCAAATGTTCTTCAGCTGATTTATAAGGAGGGAAGGACTGTGCTCTAGAGATGCAGGTGGAAAGCAACACTGGACATCACCTTGCACCACTGGAGTGAGAAATTTTGTCATGAATCTTCGTGATAAACTGTGCAGTCCCTGTTACAGACTAGAATTATTACATGTCAGTGCTTTCACGAACTGTCTGATCCAATGTTTAGAACAAGCTTTTGGGGCATCTTGAAGTGTAGTTAAGTATCACTGCTGTGTTTGTATCTATACAGATATGAATTAACCTTTATGTGGTGATTTTCCACACTGAATCTAACAGGTTCCCATATTGAATACAGGCTACTAGAGACCACTCCGGCCTGTAGCTGAGGCCAGAAACTAGCAATAGAGAAAAGGCTTTCTTTTTTTTTTTTTTTTTTCTTCTTCTTTTCTTCTTTCTTTTTTTTTCTGCCTTGTCATTTCTGTAGTGTTACAGTCAGTTGTCTTGCAGTGTTGTAGCGTCAGGATTTCTAGCTCAGTGATCATGCCCGTGCGAGACATTGAGACAACGAGAAGTCCCTCCTGTGCTTAAAAATTTCCTCTTGCCTCTACTGTGTTGGATACTATCACTCTCCCAAGTGCTTCTTTTCATTGCTATTTTTATAAGAGTTCTGCCCTCACATTTCAGTTTAATTTTCTTCGGACCAATGAAAAAATCCCCATTTGTCACTGAGGAGATTACGAAGTCAGAACCTGAATCCTGCCTGTTAGCTTTATATTGCAAATATGTCAATCTCTATCATTGGCTGTCCTTGGTAAATGCCACAGAAATATGTGACCAAGTGCTATACATATATGTTACATTATAAGAAGAATGCTTTTAACAATAGAACAGGGAAGAAGCTATTTTCACTTGATGATTTAAATATTCTTGTAAGGTTAAAAGAGCATCCCTTTAACAAGTAGGGTCCTTCCCTATGCATGAAGTGAAAAAAGCAGCATATAGAAGTAACAAAAACGGGCAAACAAATTTTGGGTGGATCGCAATATACGTTGCTGGGACACTATAACCCAGACTGGACCGCAAAGCTTCTGAACTCCGAATCCCATCTCTTAATGAGACCATCTCTCTGCTGTTAAGGGAACTGGGGTTCTGAAACTTCTGACAAAACATTTAATCCCCAAGTCCCTGTTTCACAACCTCTTGCAGAAATCCCATTATCTACCTTAAAGCCCTCTGCTAATTAGGCCCTTGTTGGCTTCATCAGTCATTTGATCTCTTCCCATCTGGATTTCGTAGTTGAAGAAGGCTTGCTGACTCTGATCCACCAGCATGTAAAGAAGCAAACCACTAAAATGTGGTATTTTTTTTCTTTGTAATCCATGATATATTTTCATCTTGTTACTTCTGTCGGGGTAGTTTAATGTTTCCCATTTTGCATGGTAAAGCCCCTGCAGTAGATGTCGCTTACTTCAGCATTTACTTCAGGAGTGAATAAAGGGAAGCTGTCATTTGGCTGGAGGCCATTCCTGGGTTGTTAGCATCTTTCAATGTCTGTGGGTCACCATCATTCAGACCTTGGAAAACATTTGTAAAAGGAGTGTAGTTTGGTAACACCTGTGATTTACTGGTAACAGCGTCTGGATGCCACTGAAAATGCCAGCAGTCATTTATGGCTCAACCAGTAGAATCAATGAAAAAGTCTGCAGTTTGCAATTACGAAACTGTGGGAAACCTGGTTTCCTAGTTCTGAGTATTGTCGTATAATTATTTGGTTTTATATAAAGCAAAAGAGTTGCAAACTTCTCCCCTCCCAAGGACATTTGGAAATGTGCAAACCAGACCCGCTTTTGTTACRTACCTAGTATTTCGGGGAAGATTGGTAAAGCATTTATGCCACAATCTTCACTTTCTTTAAATAACTACAGCACATATTTGTGGTCACTGAAGTAATATGGGATCAGTCTTGTTCCCAGAGAAGATTTTTCTTGCAAAAAAACCCCAACAACATAATTCTTTTCATGACATTAATTTCCAGAAGAAAAGCTCTTCACAAGCAGTAGACTGCCTCTTTAAAAAATACTTTCCTATTATCCAATAATTTCCCAAGTGGATGAATTGTCCTCATGAATTATACTGAACTCAACTTGCAGTTTATATTCATATTTATCTGTGAATCAAACTCTTTTTATTTCACTGGTAGATTAATTCAGTATGACCCACATTTGAGAAATAAAACCCCTGGGTCTGATTTTGTCCTAATACTTGAAAAAGGGATAGCAGCTATGAGATAACACCTTGTTTAATTCTGAGTTTGTACAAACGCTGCTGTAGTACATCAGTCAGGGGGAGGAGATTTCTGAGCCTTGTTCAGCTGTTATACAAGAGTATGAAGAGCAGGGATATAAAAATGTGGGAAGTGTGAAGCAGGTAGGTAATCATAACTTTTCATAAAGTAAGAACTACAAATTAAGTGGCAGTACCTTAAGGCAAGCGCGTGGAAGTCTTTATTTATTTTCCCCAGCACAATGTATAATTAAACTATAGAGCTTGTTCACAGAGTCTTATTCCTGACTGACTCAACAAAAATTATGGGAGGAAGATCAGTCTGTGGCTAATGAATGAAAGGGATAGATGCAGCTTTTGACTTCAAAAATCTTGATATAGCTGACTGTCAGAAGCTTGAAATGGTAAATTCTACTTCACAGTACCCTGATTCTTATGCTCTGCTTAAAGTGTCACTTTGTCACTGCTGGAACCAAGTGTTGAGGTAGATGGACTTTTTTCTTATATTGTCCTTAAACATATTTTTTCATACTTAGTGTAGATGCTTTTCAATATCTGTTCTATGGCATTCAGATTGACTTGACAGTATTATAAATATGTGCTTTACCAAAAGATATGCAAAAACATGGTATGTGGAAACCTTACTAGGAAAGGCATGAGCTTGCTTAGCTGGCTGGCATAGGTGCCTTTTGTTTGATCTGTCCTCCTCTAAAAATACCTGTGATAAAGGACTTCCAGGTCAGTATATGAGATAGCGAACTGGCTCTGACCCTAATCCTAGTCCACAGGGAATGAAATACTGGGAAAGAGTCAAAGCACTCTTGTAAAGGAAAGTCACACCTCACAAATCTATTGGAATACTCTGACGTTTAAAAAAAAAAAAGGCAAGTAAATTGGATTTTTTTGTTAAAATGACTTTCAAAAACAATGCAATGGATTTCCAAAAGATGTTTGAGAGGACTCTTCCGTAGAAGAAGTGAGGCTGCAGCAGAAGAGACAAGGTGCTCAAAAGGTGAATGGATAAGAGGCAAAGACCAGCCATAAACTCTCAGTAGGGGAGGTGTCCAGAGGTGTCCCCCTAGGATCTATGCTGTGGTCTGTGCTCTGTAACATACTCATCCTTGAAAGGATGGTGAAAAGTATGGTGAGAAATTATACCCGTGAAGCTGCCAATGTAATTAATGCTGTTCTAAATAACTTTGTTCTCCTTGACCATGAACTGTCCTTCATTTTGATATCTGTCCACACAGTTTGTGTGGCAATTTTTTCTTGTGTATTGGGGATTTATAGTAGTAGACTTTTCTTCTCATTTATCATTTAAAACTGCAAAGATGTATACTCATTCACTTACATATATAGCTTAAAATGACTGGGGTAAATGCTGTGGGTTACTATTCTAATAAGCATCCTTCTGAGAACATTTTGGTTTTGCATCCAATTAGAACAGCTTAATTTCCCCCGTATTTTTGATTAAATATAAAGTTATCAGAGCTCTCTTGGTACTGTAGTTGAACTGCGTAAGAGTAAGTCCTGTGCAGCTGCTGGTATCAGAGGCAGGACAGAACTTCACACTTCCAAGTTAGGGTGTTATGGTCTGGATGGGTGGTGGCAGTTAGATGGGTCAAAGCTGCTTGGATGGCAGCTATTGATGGCAGCTCTTGTTTGCAGATGGCATCAAACCGGAGGGAACAGTTGATACAATTGGGGGTAAGGCCACCATTTAGAGATACGGACGCAGGCTGGAGGAATGGGCCAATAGGAACATTATGAAATTAGATGTGGACCAATCCAGCAATACCTGGGAAGGCAGCGTGGGGACTAACTGGCTGGGAATGGCTCTGCTGAACAGGACCTGAGGATCTTGGCAGATGGCAAGCTGAACATGAGCCAGTGGTGTGCTCTGGAAGCAAAGGAGGCTAATGGCATCCTGGGTTGTTTTGACAGGGTCATAGCCAGTAGATGAATGGAAGTGGTCCCCCTTTCATTGCCACTTTTTGGATTGCATTGAGCATACTGTGCCCAGTTTTGGGTGTTGTAATTTCAGAGAGACTGATGAACTGGAGCAAGTTCAATGAAGGCCGCCACGTCTGTGGGGCTGGAGCACTTGCCCCGTGAGAAGAGGCTGAGGAGCTACCAGGGATTGTTCAGCCTGGGTCAAGGAAGGCTTTGGGGGGACCTAGCAGTGGCTCCCAAGTACCTACAAGAAGGTTATCAGGAATACCAAGTTAGGCTCTTTACTGCAGCGAGTATCTGGAGGATGAGAGACAAAAGRTATAAGTTGAAGCAAGAGGTTTTGGACTGAATATAAGGAAAAACTATGAGGGCAGTCAAGCAATGGAGCAGGTTTCCCGGAGAGGATGTGCAGTCCTCCTGGGAGATTTGTAAGACTCAGTAGGTAAAAGCTCTTGACAAACCTGATCTGGCCTCATAGCTGACCCTGCTTTGAGCAGGAGCTTGGCCTGAGGCCCCTTCCAACCCAGATTATTCCGTGTTGCTTTGTTCTACCTTAACAAGGACAGATGTCAGACTTACTTTCTTGGAGATAGAGTTGTTCTTTGGAAATAAGCAAAACTCTGTCTTAAAACATGCTTGTGCACCCGATGGAGCTGCTGGAAAACCCATTCCTTTATTTTGGGAAAGAGTTTGCTCTTTAAAAGAACATTCTGTACCTGATTCTGGTTTTCAAGGTTTTAGAAGTCTCATTTTGCAGTTGAGCATTTTGACAGCTTTCTTTTCAAGTTTACATTCAGTCTTTAATGGTTGCTATGATTTCACTTTTAAACAGCATGGTTCTTCAAAGCCAACAGTGAAACAGCATCAACTGAGGTCTGTCTGGTGATCACGAGGGGTTCTCAGTGGCTCATTTCTTCAGCTGTCATTTGTCAGAACACACTCATGTAATCTTAATGAACAATGTGCAAAGCCATTAAAAACTCAATTACAGCTTTCTTTTTACTGCAGACGTGAGAAAATGCAATCATAAAGTGCTGATGTGTAAACACAATAGCCACCATCTGCTACAGAGTAGCATTTCAGCTCCAAAAAGAGGATATATGTTGCAGATGCATCAATAATAGGACGCTTATCAAAGCATCATTATGCACTAAGCAGGGGAAAAATTGAAATTTATGGCCAGCTAGAGAGCACTTCATGGTTTAATTCTCTAATTTTCAGTGCTATGTTTAATAACTATGAGAGAGTGCCGTTTTATGTTCCTGTCGTTTCAACGGATTTTTAAAAATGAATTTATTTACCGTCTTCGCATCTTCCTTGCTTCTGACTGATCAGAACATAACACATTCATTTTTGGTTATTCAGGAAAAAAACAGCAAGATATTAATTAATCTAACCTATTGATCCAAGAGCACTAAATTTAATTGACGTGATATTCAATCTGCTTTAATAAGCATATACTTCTGTGTCCAATAAATATAAAAAAGAACTTTTACACAGCATAGGTAATTTTTTTCCCCCAAACTCATTTTTTCAGTTCAGTGTTGACTTTATGACATTTGAACTTTCTGGATGGAGGTAAACAAAACAATGGGGCTAAATGATTTTTTTTTTTCCCCCTACTATTATTATTTTTCAAAATTGGATATGCAATGGTCTAAATAAGAGTTTCTCCAAGATACCTTTTGTTTTATTCAGATTCTTGCTTGGAGACATTGAAATGGCTTTCAGTCATCCATTGATCAATAATTTGTGTTTGTGACATGTTAATTCATTCCCTAGTTCTTTATATGGGTGGAAAATATGACAAGTGGTTTGTTGATGCCAGACCAGATTGTATCTTTTATTTGCACGTATAGGCCTATAAATTGAGAATAAGTCCAATCAGCTTTAATTCTGTGTTCAGTCTAAAGAAGGCTGTCAGACTCTGAATCACAATATGTCAATTTTTATTAAGGATAATAAGGAAAASCACACTTGTCCTTAAAAGGCTGGTTTGAAATTTTTTTTCTTTTCAGGTGGGAGCGATTTTCATGATCTCTCACCTACCTCTAAGTGATGTATCCTACCCAGACAAGCTTCACTGGGCATGGACATTTATAATAGGACAGTGGATCTCAGCTGTTGATCTTGGAGCACGCAGAGTGACCTTTTGAAGGTCCTAGAGGACAGGGGACAGGATACCCATTCAAGTTCACGCTGTGAAAAGAAAAATGAAAATGTGTACAGATGGGTATATTTGAAGGCCAGTTTATAGAATACAGGATATAATTTATTCACAACTGAATTCTGTAAATCAGCGTATTCTTGTATCCGATGTCAGTTATAGTCTTGACAAAACTGTAAGTTTATACCCCCTGCAATGGCCAGGCTTGAAGTGTTGTGCACTGTGCCTTGACTAGCCAGGGGAAGGGTTTGTTATGGAAGCTGCCGCACTAAGTCTCTGCAGAAATAAGTCATGTGGTATAGTTAGTAGATGACAAACTGATTTAAACAAGGCGTGAGTACTTTTCTCTGACAGAGATGGCACTGTAAGTGGAAATTTTTCATCTTTTCCACTGTCATATAAAATAATACCTCTTATCAGGACTTTACTGGAGACACATTTTTATAGTATTTTCTCATGTATCTCTAGGCGTACTGTATTAAAAAAAATCATAAGCTATAAATAAGAAGCTATGAATAATTTGCATATGACAATTGTTTGTAAGGCTATTCTTTTAGTAACTAAGACTAATTATTTTGTTAAGTGCTTATTGGGGGGATGGACATTTTACTTGCTCGTGTTGTTAGTCACTAGATTCAGGCTCCATACTCTCTCTAGAATTGTCAGCAGTTGCACAAAAGGCCATTGTCATACCGCGAATAGCTTGTGATTCATTTTTTTGTGGGTGGCAAAAAATAAAATTGTAATTATTGCTTTGAACTTTTTATAAAAGCTGATGTTTTTTCTCCCAGAGGAAAGCTTGTTATTTTTATACATGAATCTGTAAAAGTGAAATACTCCCTAACTTTTTCTATCATTGAAACACCTACCCCAGTGCAGTTCAAAACTGTATTGTGTTAGACACAGTACAGCTTCAGAGTAGTTCTTAGGGTAGGAATCCATGTATTATCCAAATAAAAATTTTAAAAAAGTTGAGAAAGATGCCCAGAAGTGAAATGATGTGCTCTATGATCCAATCAATGATGGTGCAAAAATGAGGTTTCCTGGGTTCCTACCCAGTGTAGCAGGCACTTGGTCAAAAACCTTGTGGATGCACAGGAGCTCTGTATTTCTTTACCGAGTGTTCTAATTGATTGAGCCGTCATCCTCAAGTATGAGATCTGGCAAATGTTGAACTTGTCTTCATTGTATCTTGCCCTGTTCCTCAAAATGGCATTGAAATGCTGCAGGCAGTGCATTTCACAGCAGCTGCTGTACTCCTCTATATTATGCTACTGTTAGTCAGCAGTTTTACAGTGGCTTTCCTCCCAGATTCTCAGTAGAAGAGTGGTTCTTGGGACTATTCTTGCTTTATTTGTAAGGGAAGATAAGGCAGACTATGTGTACTGACAGAGATCATGGAAGTGAGCATCATAATTAGCATTGGAAACCAGGCTGTCAGGTTTCCAGCCTGCTGCCTTAACTATCAGGCTGTGCTGCCTCTTCAAGTCTGTTGGCAATTGTGCTTTCTGATAATAAATTATCCTAGGTCATAGAAACAGAATCCAAATCTCAGTTTCTCAAAACTTTAGCTTATTTGGGTGGATGTTTAAGAATAGTATGTATACAGTACTTGCTGAAGAAGGGGATTTTGTGGTTGACTGGGAGCAGAATTTGATCAACAGTGAACATTTGTCAGGATCCCATCTTACAGACTTTGATTATTAGAGAGAAATTGAAAAGTTTGGGTTCAGCTTTTATGTTTCTTGAAGTCCTTGCTGTGAATATGGAATTTCTTGATTTGGGGCCATTTTGATTTTCAGCATATCAAAATGAAAGATAGGATTGCCAGAGAGGATCTTGCCTATAAATTTTCATATTTCTTAGTACAGCCTCTTCCCCAGCTGTGCTTGCATTGTGCTTGAAATTTCCAAGGTCTCTAGAATGTGTGATTTTTTTGAAGGATTGACTTTCTTCTGCGTCCAGGCTTTTCAATCCTTTACAAAATGCATTTATGTCATATAAATACAGGGAAAAAACCATTTTTGTGGGAGAAAGTTGCTGCTATCTGTTGATATAAATTTAGAATATATGGCTGTTCACTGCACAGAATTGATCAAAATGTTTATCTGGCTCATCTGAGTGTTGCACTGCTGTGACATGGAGTAGGGAAGTCAATAGGTTAGAAGTGAGGCAAGGCTTTTCAAACTCAATCTTCTGTGAACTGCAAGAGGCCAGCAGAGAAATACATTTGTAGCATGCCTTGGCAGCAGCATCAGAACTGAAAATGTCAAGAGGGCTGCATTTGATTAAAAATTATCATGTCTGGCTGCTGACACACACATTCCACTCCCCCCACCTCCCCAATCTTAGTATTTTCTTCAGCTTTTTCTGAGTGTGAGTGTCTGCACACACATAAAGGAGATCCTTTAAACAGAATTGAATCAAATAACTCTCATAATGTTTTTCCATATTGCTAACATTTGTCACCTTGATGCATTTCTGAAGAGATGAGTTGAGACACAATGTGCTGTAAAATAACTGCTTGATGAATCAAAGTGCAAGTTCAACATCAAGTGCCATGGTTAATATGATGCAAGATTCCAGGTTAACAAACTCATAAATTGCCTTAGTATATATTTCCCTCCCTAAATTCAGCCTTTCCTTCCCTCCTAGAAGAATAATTGTCCTTGTTGCATTTTTTCTAGTCGAGATGTTGCTGTTATGCTAACAAGTCTAATTCATTTGGGCTCTGAAAATTGGGTTTTTCTTAACACATTACAACCTTCAAAAGTTTATAGTGCCAAGATGCAGGGTTCACAGGTATAGGTTGGCACGAAGTGGGTAGGAGCCATATAGGCAAGCACCAGCTGAGAATTTGGTCCATTGTTGTAATTTTTGTATTGAATGTGCCTTTGGGGGACTATACGYGGTAGGAGAGCCTCGTTGCTACTTGAAGAGTGAATATGCTTTTGTTTAGAGGGACTGTTTTATCACAAGGTTATAAAATAATAAAAGCAAAATAGTATTTTTATTTTGATTTTTAAGTTATCTCATTAAAGTGGTTCTAGTTGGCCCTGAATCTATTTGTGTATATACCTTGCAATTTTAATATCCTTTCTTTCTGTTACCTAAAAACTAGCATAAAATAGCTAATTTGAGTTCTTTAGATGAATGTTTTGTTTTCTGGCTTCTAAGGAAATCACTGACTTCTGTAATGAAACTGTTTTACCAAAAAAGCCAAGCAAAACCACTCTTTCTTCTCTTTTTGCTTTCCACTATAGGCTCCTTCATGATGGTGAACAGCTCTGGGCGGGCATCTGGGCAGAAAGCTCACTTGCTGTTGCCTACGCTGAAGGAAAATGACACGCATTGCATCGACTTCCACTATTACTTATCCAGCAGAGACCGTTCGAGTCCTGGCTCTCTGAATGTCTACGTGAAGGTGAATGGAGGACCACAGGGCAATCCCATATGGAATGTCTCGGGAGTTGTTACAGAAGGATGGGTGAAAGCAGAACTTGCCATCAGTACGTTTTGGCCACATTTTTATCAGGTATGAGTTTGTAATATTTTTCTCTCTTTTTCCTTTGAACACTTGGCTAGGTGTGAGCTAAGCTATTGTTAGCAATAGGTATTCTGAAAATCAAATTCTCCTTCTCCTCCCCACCCCTGCCACGTCCCCCCCGAATTTTTCCTGTCAGAATGAGTTTACATATAGCAGTTTTATAGCAAGAGGTTATATAGGCATCTTGACCTATTTCTTGCCACTTCACTCTTTTTCTTCAGTTGTTGTCAGGTCACAGAGCGATGGATAGACCACTGGTAGTCAAATTATTGGCAAGTTAAGAACCATGTGTTTATCATTAAATTGGCACATAAACAGACTTGTATTGGTACTTTCCATGGCACTATGTAAATGTAAATACAACTGGGTGTCTACATGTGTAACTGTATCTCTGCATAAATTTGTCTGAACTGTTTTTGGCCCTTGGTTGGTTCCGTAAGAAGGAACATTTGTTCACTCAGCTTTGCATCTGGACTTTTCCTGTGCCTGTATGAGGGGTGTAAGTATATAAGCTACTAATAAAATCTCGTATCATGTTATCAACATGAGTATACCCTTCACCAGATCCTCCGTTTCTCTTCTTTTTAGCACTGCTTGTAACATAGTTTCACTTGTTCTGTTAGGAGATTTATTTTTTTTTAAAACAAGCACAAAGTTGAGGGTAATGGGTAAGTTGTTTTTCGGTTACATTGATTTTACAGCTACTTGTTAGTTGTCCACTTAAAACTTCATGTGGCAACTTTCCAGTCATTGCTTTAGTTTTAATTAGGTAAGATTGCACACAGTGGACTCACATACTTCTTGTTAGGCGTTGAAGGCATGTTTTTGTCTTGTTTTATATTCAAGACAAAAAAAAAAAAGCCTGGGAGGTAATTGCACCTTAAACCTTGCAGGAAAAGTTGATGTACATATGATACTAATAAAAGACATGAGTGAGATGGGAATTATGATAGAATAAACTATCATAAAGGCAGCAAACAGTCTGTGGTTAGAAAACAGCAGGTAGAAAAGCTTTTTTTTTTTTTTTTTTTTTTTGCTTCTAGTAACTGGGTAGGAGGTCTGTAAAATCTGAGCTGAAGTAGAATGCTTTAATGTTCTGCCTCTGAAAAAGAGTTGGGGATATCAGCAGAATACATGAGCACACTGTGCAGGGTGAGAGGAAGGGATAAAGCGATGCAAATGTGTGGAAAGTGTTGTTTTAAGGGCTGTGCACAACTTGTCACTTGTTCTGAAGTCATATTAAAGTGCTTATACTCCACTCACATTAACATGAACCTGGTCACGAACCAGAATTTGCTTCATAGTAGGTGCTCCACAGAGATAACAGAAATGACCTTTCACCCGGATAATCAGTGCTTGAAAAACCTGGAAGACAGTCTGATCTCACACTAAGAGAGATCCTGCTCTTAGATATACCAATAGTAGACTTCCTGAGCCTTACTTAATTCTTTTGCAAGTCCTTTTGCAGGTCGAGTTTGCTTTTCCTGAGCAAAAAATCCTTTAAATCAAACAAGAATTTTTCACTGCAGCGCAAAAATGAACAGTTTGGAAGCCAGCAGTAACTGCCTAGGAATAGTTCCTTCCTAGAAAATGCAAGGGTTTTCTTTTTTAGTTTTTGATGAATGGGGGTGATGTTTCCTTCTGCTTATATTTGTATTCTTATTCCTTAAGTGTGGCTTTTAAAATTTGAGATCTGTCCCAATATTATGGGGGATCTAATAGACTGATCTATCATCAGTCCCTGATTTTATAAACCATCTTCTGTTGATGATCTGCAATCCTATACATTTAATCAAGGTTGTTTTTTTTTTTTAAAAAAAAAAAAAAAAAAAAAAAAAAGAGAGAAAACTTTAAGCTTGCAAAAGTGACGAGGAAAACACAATGATGACTTAGACAAAATTATTGTTATTTGGCAGCCTAAAGTAACACTTCTGGCTAAAGGAGTCCAGAGGTGGCAGGATGACAAAAGCTTTGGGTGTACTGTTGCCTAGGGAGTGTCTCATTTCACACTCACGATCTAGGATGTGCCATCGGAGTGTTATTTGTCAGCTTTAAATCAAAATTGCATGCCTGGAGAACTCTTTGTACGCAAGAGGCCTGAAAGCATGTTCTGTATTTCAAAAGCACCAGGTAACACAGGAAAAAATAGCATTTCTCCTAAATAAATGAAATCTGTGTCAGGCAAAATGTGGATTATTCTCTTAATGCACAGAAACCGCACCGTCTTGAATTGCAGTGTGCATTGAAAATTCAATCAGGCAAAAAATCTGAAACTACCTGCCCTGGGTCTGAGGCTTCGACAAGTACTTTGAGCTTTGGAGATGTGACTAGTATAAAACTAGTAACCAAACCAATTGCCAGTGGTCGTGTTTTAGGTCTGGCAGTTCTGTGCAAGGGTCATATGAGTCATCTGGATCCAAAAGCACTCTGCTGAGATATAAACATGGGGATGGTGGAGATTTATAATGTCTACCCTAGAGTTACTCGTACTTGGATTCCCAGCCTGCAAATGTTTTTAGTGTAGTGAGAAAAAGCCATAATAGTTTTTGGAGAAAGGTAATACATGTAATCTTGAATTAGTGCTTGCCATAAGGTCCCAGAATGCACCAAGGGCAGCACTAGAGTCTGCCAGGAAGAAGTTTTTTGATGTATAGCAAGGAACGTTATTGATCCACGCCTGAAGAAAACTGTTGTACCACAACAGATGAGCCAGGCTACGTTGCTAATACAGACGTTGTTGGTATATAGCAGCAGTGAAATGTAGGATTGTTTATTGGTAAGGAAACATGAAATGACTTAGTATTTGCAGTTCTCAGGAGCATTTAAGAATGTTTTTTAAGAATAAAGCTTCGCATTTTGTCATCTATATTAATTTCTGAGAAGTTCCTTAAACGTAAAGCGTTGTTAAATGTCTATGTGTCAACCATTATACTACATTTCTGACTGAAGTTAAAAGGACATGAGAGATATTCAGTGTGAAATTTGCAGAACTGGGCCCCATAACCATGGATTCCTGCATTTTCCTCATGTTGTGTCTCAATTCCCTGTTTTCAGGAAAACCAGGGTGCTTCTGTGCTTCTCATTTTGATAGGGCTGAGATGCTGCAAAATACAGAAAAAGACAACAACGTGGAAGTTTGAACTGGGAAATAACAAGAATATCTGAGTGTAAAGCGGAACAGATAATAAAATACTCTGTCAAAACAATATTGTGTGAATTGAGAGGAATCCTCCACTCTTTTCAGTGGATTCTGCACCAGTATGCATGGGGTTTTTATGACCTGACTCTGTTGTTACCAGCTTAAGTAATATTGTGCTGTATTAAAGACTCTGTACATGTCGGTAACTAACAGAAGACAATTCTCTATGTATCGGTGCTTACTTTTGCCACGCACTAATAGCTAATGCCAGTGCCTTGGAGAACTTTTCTTTCCAGGTTCTTGGCCTGCAGGAAATTTGAGAATTAGTTCATTGCGGSTTACAGCTTCTCACAAATGCAAAACAAAAATAAGATTTCGTAGCTGTAATCTTGCACTTTAATTCAAGTCTGAAGGGAGTCGCAGTAGTTGCTTACATGACCTTCCCAGTAAGCGTAGTTTTTATCATGAATGACATTTCATTTCTGAAATAAATTATAATTTCCATACTAAGCACTTGCATTATACTCTTATTTTATACAGTCCCTAAAAAGCCTATCAAGAACCTTGATAACACAAAATACTTGTTGATGTTTTTTGGATTATTTTCTCTTCCAGAGACTTGCTTCCTCCTATTGCTCCTTGGACAGCCTATTTTTTGTCTACCCTCCTCTGGAGTAGAACTTTGTTTTTACATATTTTTAGCACTTGAGCTTTTCTTAGTTTATATCTTTGCCTGTTAATTTTTGTGTTCTACCTGTTTTTATCATGTCTTTTTTCTAATGGACGTATTCCAGAAGATCTCACATTTGGATGCGTTTTGAACTGGGGGAGCAGATCTTAGGAAGCCATGGAAACATGAGTAGAAACTACGTTCTGGAGGCCCAAATGCAAAGCAAAATGATTAACAGCAATTCTGTACTTATGAAGGACATATTGGTCTACTTTCATAGCCAGGGCATGCAGTGATCAGCATTTGGACAGTTGAATCTTTTGCTGTATTAAATCTTCTGATGAAGGAGATGGAGAAGAGGCTAAACAGTGACAGGCTAGGAATACCAGCTTTTATTTAGAATAAGTGTTGAAAACTGGCTTTAAGTAGTTAACTTTGTGTTCTAGTAATGAATTTTAGAGGTTACAAATTACTGAAATACTTTCTCCTACGAAACAAGTAGCTGCACTGGAATGCTGCTCTAACAGTAGTAACTGTGCCAGCTGAACATGTTAATTAACTCTGTCCTTGAAAACATTATTGTATACGCATGCAAAAATGAGCAATTTAGTACAGTGTGAACATTACTTTAGTAAGGGGAATGAAACTGGGGACATCCCTTTCAAATGCAGAAGACAGCATCCATTACATCTCCACCCATTCCTTTTTTTTTTTAAATAGTAAAGGATAGCACTTCATTCCTTTGGGAAGAGAATCACTAACTTGAGAGGTAGCATTACCAAGACGTTAAATAATGTCTGGATTTTTTTTTTTCTATTGCAGTTTAACATTTCTAATTTTTTTGTTCCTCATAGAATTACAGAATATCTCAAGTTGGAAGGGACCCATAAGGATCATTGAGTCCAACTCCCTGCTCCTTGCAGGACTACGTAAAATTAAACCATATGACGAAGAGTGTCGTCCAGACGCTCCGTGAACTCTGACAGGCTTGGTGCTGTGACTGCTTCCCTGGGGAGCCTGTTCCAGGGACCGACCACCCTCTCAGTGAAGAACCTTTTCCTAATGTCCAGTCTGAACTTCCCTGATGCAGCTTCATTCCATTTCCTCGCGTCCTATYGCTGGTCACCAGACACAGGAGATCAGCACCTCCCCGCTGCTGCCCCCTGTGAGGAAGGTGTAGACTGCGATGAGGGCACAGTCTACAACTCATGTCCTACTATCCTTTAATTGTTGGGCAAACTACACCATATTTAATACTGTTTTCTCCTGAATTTTTAGTTAGCTTATTTGGCAGTAGTTAACTTAGTTTTAATGATCTCTTTATCAGTTTTTTTAGGGGTTTTTTTTCTGCACCGCTGATTTTCAGATAGTCTGTATATGTTTAGCAACAGGATACTCCAGATCAGGGCAGTTTTCCAAGTAAAATCACAAAGCCATAGGGAAGAGTGAGGTTTTTGTTCATGTGTAATTGAATATTTGTCTATTCAGACCCAAATTAGTGGAACGCTTTCATTATCCAGATACATAAATAAAATAGAAAGTGCTAGTTAGTGTGCCACTCATGTAGAGAAATACTACATGTGGTTTTTAAGAATATTCATTCTCAGACCACATTAGTTCAATCCAGGGAAAGGCAGGAACAACTTTATTATATCTGGGAGAATCTTATTACAGTCCAATAGCTAGAATCCAGGGTCATCTGTTGCTCATAATTTGCTTTCTAATACTGCAATGACGTGCATGCCAAATCAAGGTTTTCTCCAGAAGAATCCATGCAGCGTTATCGATTCAAGAAAAGAATTTTATCTCATGTACAGCATTCTCCAACTTTCCGAGGCGTACTAAGAACAAGATGTCAAATGATTATCCACTTAATGTTCTTGGACTGGTGCTTAAAGTGAATATAGGTGCGCATATACACAGGGTATTTTTTGCTCTTCCAAATGAAAGAAGCACATAGTTGTCTCTAATCCTAATGAATGTTGCTCTAACTTTTTGTTTTCCATATCAAACAGATTTTCAATCTTTGGTATGCATGTACATACTGAATTGCCTTGGTATCCCTTCATTATTAATGACAAAATGCCTTGCATGACTCAGACATTGGAACAAGAGCAGAATATGGTGACTGGCCAAATGACTAGTGTAGCTATTCTTTTTAAGAAAACTTTTTCTTATTTTGTATTTCAGGTGATATTTGAATCTGTCTCTTTGAAAGGACATCCAGGGTACATAGCTGTGGATGAAGTCAGAGTTCTCGCCCACCCATGCAGTGAGCACTCTTTGTTTTTCTAACTGTATCAACGTGTTACATACCAGGCTTTGCAGTCTAAAGGAGTGATTTACCCAGTTTGGTCAGCACTAAAATGTCTTCTTGTATCCTTCTGAGACACCTAAAGACAATCAGCCTTGCATGATTACATAACTTTGCGGGTTGTGCAAAAGGCAAAACTGCTCTCAGGCTATAGCTAGTGCCAGGACATCTGTGGAAATCTCTCTTCCTCTCTTGTTACGAGAATATAAAACTGATTGTTTTATTATTTCTGAATCATATTGCTGTAGAAAACAATCTAAAAAGCTTCTGATAATATCCTGTGTGGTTAACGTAAGAAAAGAAACAAATTGTTTCAGTATTTCCTTGGTAAAGGACGTATCCCAAAGGTCGGTCTCTCTCAACAAATGTTAAACCCACTCAGCACTCCCGTAAAGATATTAAAAATAAATCTCATTCAGACAATACACTTGCACAGGAGTAGAAACTAATGCAGGTTCATTACACTGTTCAAAAATATTAGCGCCGCGTTTCTTCTATCACAGCCATAATAATAAGCTTAGGTTTTTTTTTTTTTCCTATTTAAATAAACCTTGAGCCTCAATCTTTGAGTCTGAACTTGTTTGGTTTCTCTATGCATCTACAGTGTGGCTTGAGGACTTTGTGTGTCTATATTGTGTATGTAGTATACAGTTTCTTCTAAAGATTTTTTTTTTTAACAGCCTTTAATAGCCTCTCTCACTTGGTCATAGTTTCAGTAGGTCAGTGACAGCTGCTCACAAAAAAATCATGGATCATATCGATGGAGTGAAATCAACTGGTTTTCTTGCAATACAGAATTTCAAAGAATAGCTGCCATTCAATGTGACAGACATAGTTCTGCTCGAGTTTAACAGGACATTTCTGATAACTGCAGTATTGTTAATTGCTGTTTAACTAAATTATATTTGTATTTACCATGTGCTCATTGCTCAGGCCTTTGGGTGCATTTACTTCATTAAGAAATACTTACAATCTGTATTAACCAGATGTTGCTGATAACTGGCAGCATCCAAACAAATCCCCCAAATGGTCTGCGTGCATTCCACAGCATGTTGGGTGATGACTGATCCCTTTACCAGGAAAGAGGCCACTGAACAAACTATGGGACAAAGCCTAGACAAGAAAGTTATGGGWTTTTAAAAAAAGAGACAGGATGCTGTGTTACACCCCTGCTTAATCAAGTATTTAAACTGATTTTAAATTAATTTCTCCAAGTATATGCAGGTTCCTCTTCAAAATTAAGTGCATTCTTGGTGACTCAAAACCGGAATGATTCAAACAGTTAACTATTCCATTTTGAATCAGTTTGAAACCCGCAGCATACAGAACTCATTACAAGCTGCAAGTTCTCTGCAGTCTTTGTAAATGCTTGTCCTGTCTCATTCCCAGTGTTGCTTTTGTTGTTCAGCAATGASAGTCACCAGGGTAAATGTCACCAGAGTGTGTTCCATTGACTTGTACAGTCTTTGCCCCTCATATTTGTTTTACAGTTGTTATAACTCCAAACACAGGGACCATGCAGCTCCTGATGACCCTGGAGGTTACTGAAATTATTGGTGTTATTTCTTCATTTCTGCTTTACCTTCATAGATGACAACATAGCAGACAAACCTAAGTATCAGCAAAAATGCAGTGAAATGCCCCTAATGACAAAGTGATGGAGAAAAATAAATATCTTCCTGGTGTTGCCTTTTTTTTTTTTTGTCCTGTGAAAGAATGCTCTGGAGTATCAATTTTCATTACGCTAAAAGCTCATTGACTATGTGTGCATGAGCACTTGCAATCATAGGACAGCCCTGCGTTCCAGAAGCTGGGCAGGCCCGAGGACTAGGAGTTTGGGGTTGGTGTGACTGCACTCACCCAGGCTACCCAGCTTCACATTTGGAGCTGGCTTGTATCTGCCCACCTTAGACTGCAAGCAGAAATTACTAGTATTAGCCTGCAAATATCACGTGGTACGTTCTGACTGTCACCCGAAGGTAGTTTTCCAGTAAACTTTGACGCAAATTACTGATCCCCAGAAAGCACGATGGTACAGAGTCACTGTCTTTCAGGAGCTGTGAGTAAACTGAGCATGTGGCGAACAGGATACAGAAGCTAGATAAAAACATTTGGCATAGTGTATAGGCATGTGTTCTCTGTTCATGTGTCTATAGTAGACAAATACTTATATGTCAAGCTTCATGCACGCACAGACACAGATGCCCACATCCTTTTGAAACTATTTGATTCCAATAGAAAAAGATGGGTTGGTATGTCCTCTGAAATTGTGTTTCATTGGTGTCTAATCATACTAGAAAATGTAAAGATGAAGTTGAAAAACTCTGATCCTTAGAGTCTCGTAAGGCTGTTCAGTGTGTCCTACTAAAAGTTTTCAAATGGTGCACAAACTTTCTTCTGAAGGCTAGCAAGAACTAAGTTCATCTAAAAGTGTCAGATTCATTACTGTAATCTTTTTTATTTTCCTGTGAGTTAACTTAGAGGTAAACGAGTCTGGTATTTAGTCAAAAAGATAATCCTCTGATCTAGTTCCTTTGTGAACAAATGCAATGTCTGCATTTTAATATCAGTGGTTTAATATTGAATTGATACTGAATTTAGTATCAGCAAAACACTGATACCAGTGATCTTAAACTAATACAGTGATACAATACTGTCAGTTATATGAATATTTCATTTAATACCTGATTTGATATTAATGACACATTATTATTGTAAAGGTCTAGGATATATTTGGTAGTCAATAAAATAAAAAGGAAAAAAAGACCCTTGTGAAAATTTGGTTTGGGTCAGTAATGCTTGACGAGCCCAGAAGCATTTGATTTTTTTTTGACCTTTTTAGAAACACAATTTTCTGACTAAAAGAAATTACTCAATTACTCTTTATAGCAAGCAGTAAGAAATTGTGCTGATGACCATGATCTTGTGTTGTGATTTGATCTAAGTCTGTGTTTTTAGATGTGCCAGAGCTCTGTATGATCCCTTAGGCCATCCTCTGTCAGATCGATCATCCACCTCACTCTGCAGTGAATAGTTAAATACTGAAGGACAGCTTTATTTTGCAAAATCACTTTGTCAAGGATAGGCCTTAATGCTTTGCTGAGTGTTTATATCTGTGTTGGTGTAACACATCCAATTACYGCCTTGCTCTACCCTTGCAATACTTTGCATCTTTTGTTAGGAAAAGCACCTCATTTCCTACGACTTCAGAAYGTGGAGGTTAATGTAGGACAGAATGCAACATTCCAGTGCATTGCTGGGGGGAAGTGGTCGCAGCATGACAAACTCTGGCTCCAGGTAAAGTAATGCGCTTCTTTTCATGGTGGTTTTTTTGTTTAGTTGGTTTGGGTTTGGGTTTTTTTTTTACTTTTTCAAGTAAAATATGTAGATAGAGAAAGACTGGGTGGTGGGGCAAAATCTTTTCGTCAAGATCCTTTGAGAACTGCCTTAAATTGTTTCTAGGTGAGAATTTAAGGTGAAAAAGTACAGAATCATGATACAGAAAATGGAAAAAATGGCCAGTCACAGCAAAATTTTGGTTTCAAACAAATGCCCATGCACCTGTAAGCACTCAGTCATAAAGCAGAAGAGAGAGAACAAGTGGAATAGTTGTTCACTTCTGCTTAATTATGCAATCTTCTTTCCTCTCACCTCCAAAAATGTCCTCAGTCCAGAGTCAGTGACAATATCTTAAGAAGGAAACCCACTCTAAGGTCTGAGATGACTACCTGGATGGTGAAAACAGGCAAAACCAGTTTGTATCCACTGTTTTTCTTCCTCCCAGTTTCCCTTGGCCGCTTTGATAGCAGATGGTTCCTCTTAGTCACTCACTAAAAGACCAAAACATTCCCTCTCTTAATGTCTATATTTTCACCCTACTGGTTGGTCTTGAAAGACTGGGTCGTGCTATTCAGGTGGGTATAGTGACAAGCTTAAGAACTCATTTTCAGTTCTAGAGTTAGAAATGGAACATCTATTGAACTGAAGATGTGGAGTGCATGTTTCCCAGTGAAGGACAAAATTATTTCTTCTGCCCTTTGAAGTTCTCGAATATGTGGAGTCCCAACATTACCATGCTTTATGCGTAGAACTCTTCTAAAGCTTTTAAAATAGTTCAGCTCTTTGCTTCTTCTAAACTTCCATGCCATTAAACACTTAACATCCCAAACAAGTCAAGAGGATTCTCTTGCTATATGTACTGTGCATATACATAGGGCCACCATAAACTTTCAGAACGCTTAAGACAGTCAACAGTTTTTATTCTCAGCTTGGACTGATGTGACTGAGGGCCTGACACCCCATATTTGTAACATCTGAGGCAGACAAGAATGGCCTTTGTCATGGTTCCTATGGCATTTGTAGTCAAAGAACAGATTTTCTCAAACTTTTTAATTGACTTCAGACATTTTAATAAACTTTAAAAATAACAATTTCAAATCTAGTTTAAATACTAGGGGAGGAATCAGTTTACCTAATCATAAAAAATGAAAATTATTGCTGGGAAAAAGGCTTGAGTTGGTGAGAAATGTAGTTGGCATCACGTAAAAATGACTTGAACGGCCACTTTAATTGTACTCTCATCATAGCTGTTCTCCTAAAAATTACATTTTTATCTGAAATTTATTAACCTATGGTGTACTTTTAGCATCCACTGAGATATATTTTTGGCTTATTCTTTATCTTTTTTGAGTTCTTTCAGTGAAATCTTTCCACAGTTATGACTAGATGTGTGTAAAAACACTTCTGACCTGAAGCAGTATGAACTTTTTCCTGTGAGAAGCAGGGGTTTGGGAGGAAGTCATTATTGTTGCTAGTGGAAACTTGTTTTCCGTTCTCTAAAATTGAAACATTTAATGAAAATAGCCTTGGAAACACCCCCAAAAACTGATTAGTGGAAATCAGCAAAACAGCAGTGTGTTTTCCTTTGAAACTCCTAATGAACTAGACCAGCTGAGCAAGTTCAGATATTTATGCTGTGAAGAACTTCTCTTTCTAGCTAATTCTTCATCTGTCCCTTTTCCAGTTGGGAAAATGTAGTCTGGCATGGATAGAGAGKTTTATTGAGGAATGCTGGACATAGAAGGGTCTCACTCATCCAACCAATTTGTTTAAATTGGTCCAGAATCAAAGTTTTACATCTGAAAATGCCAAATTTATAAAATCTGTTCATTTGTAGCATTTTCCCAGGTGTACAAAATCAATTAATTTGTAGTATTTTCATATCCTAGTCAGGCCTCTAAATATCTGTGTACAATTGCGTAGTCTGAACTGTCACTCTCCAGCCTTTTCAATGCATATAACACATCAAATGCCCAAATATGTTTCAAAAATTAAATAGACATGAAAACTTAAGAATATTTAAGCCCTAGTTCATACAACCCTGTAAATTTTTCAGGGGTATGGCTAGCGGTCTTTTCTTGAAAAATTGTGCTTCTATAAAATCTAACCTAGTGATGTGAACATGAAGGTCTGAACAATGTCAAGAAGCATAACAAAGAATGAATTACATATGGATGCATAATCTGTGTGTCTTCATAACTTACATTATTTTTGTCTGCCTTTACAGCAGTGGAATGGAAGGGACACAGCATTAATGGTCACTCGAGTGGTCAACCACAGACGTTTTTCTGCTACTGTCAGTGTAGCTGACACCTCTCAACGCAGTATCAGCAAGTACCGATGTGTCATTCGTTCAGATGGTGGATCTGGAGTTTCAAATTATGCAGAATTAATAGTGAAAGGTAGGTTGCACTAAAGCAGCAGGTTTATGCAAGATGAGTATTTCCTCCCAGATGGCATCTATGTTTAAAAACTGATGTCCTGTTGGACCTTCTTCTTTCATTCATATTAAATTTAAGTAGGAAAAAAGGGTAAAAGTGACATGAATTTCAATCATTTTCTTAAAACAAATGTTTGAATCGAAACTTTGTCTGCATACAGCCCTCTTCATAAGCTTTTGTAGTAATGCATAGTAGCTATGGATACTTTTAATGTAGYCAGCTAAACAGTTTCTGTCAGTCAGCTTCATCTGCCTTCCTTTACAGTATTTTATCAGGCATCAATAATCTTGTGATGGAGCATTACATGTCAGAAGAGTCTGCTCAAGGCTGCTGGGAGTAAATGACGGGATTGATTCTGCTGATGTCCTGAAGTACACAGTAGAAACTTCAGTAGTTCTTGAAGGATGCTAGGGTTTTAGCCCTGTTATTTACTGTGATTCAAGAGCTGATACTGTGCCTGACACATGCAAGATGTGTCTTAATCTTGCCTCCATGAGACATGCAATAAAGTGCTATTTACTGTGCTGCCTTTTTTTTTTTTTTTTTTTTTAACTTACCCTGAGCTGCATCACAGGGGATGCTCACTGCCTCTTAGGTGGAGAGATCAGAAGGTGGCTAAGTTGCTCCCGAGACGTTCTGTGTTTGGGGTGGGGGGTGACATCAAATGGGAGGAGTATGGGTCTGCTCGCCGAGTATAATTTTATTGATCTAAATGTTTCACTTTTCTGTGAAAATGGAGGGCTGCTGTAGAAACGAGATCACTTTTGTCCACTGAAGTGCTTTCTGCCAACTCACTCTATCATTTGATAATTAGTATACTGATGCCTTAAATATAGTGTGTTGCATGGTGCAGATATTCAGACTATACAGATCATGAAGAGAATGCCAGGTGCTTTTAATTCCCACTTCGTAATCCTGCATCTTGTTCAAATCTGGAGGAATTAATTCATGATCAGGAGTAGCATATCTAGTATTGTGTCATAGCTAAATAGAGGGAAGGCCATCTTCCAGAGCAACCAAATATCAGAACATGCAAAGTTGAGTAGGTGCCAGACACTTTCATGTTCAACAATATAAGAAGGGAAAAAAATTTTCCCTTATAGTGTATTAGAAGTTATAAACATGAATGGTTGGATGTCCACCAGGAGAGACGTTGATAGATTCATTGCTGGATTACTCGGGCAGACACCTAGCTAGAAACATTTTAGGAGAGTAATATTGTTATGGGAAGGTACGCTCCTCTGCTCCTTGCTCCTGTTTGGTAAGCAGGTAAGGTTAAGTGGTTCATTTGAGGTTAGTTTGATGCAGCACTGTGACACACTGGGATTGCATGGATGAGTGCTTCCAAACAGTCTGACTAATTTTAGTGTGGATAATAGCAAATTTGTAATGCATGCACACAGGCTGAAATGAAAGCAAATTGGAATTGTTTAATTCTGAAGAGATGTTTATTGAATTGCAATAATATACTTGGGTATACATTAAATTAGTCTGTAATTGAAGTTTTGCTCAATTGGTAGTCCTGCCCCTAAACCCACTGAACCCAAGCTAATACTCTGCTTCTCATGTGCTTTCTCTTGATCAGTTGAACATAAAATCATAGGGGATTTCTTCAACAAAGGTTAAGGTTTAAAAGTGTATCTGTGTATCTTTTTAATGTAAAGGTCTGTTTGCTTCCCTATGCATAAGATGTTTTATTGTAGTATTGAGAAAGGAAAGAGTAATTTAAATTTCTCAATATTGAATGATAATATTTGGTAGATACAGAAAGAGAGATTTTGCTTTGAAATACATGTACTGCTTCTACACCCTAAATTGGAACAATAGATACCTATTTCAGTAAATGAAATGATCAGTGAAATTAAACACACACCACCTTCTGCTGCCCCCTCCCCCCCCCCGCCAAGCCCCCCCCTTACTTGTCTATGTGGACATCTTTACTAAGAACAGTGTATTATTGTAAAGTAATTAGTGGAAATGTTATACAAAAGATCATAACTTTATTAGTTTCAAATTGTTACAGTATATTTAGTGGCAGGAGATACCTTTGTAGTACTGTGAAAATGCTTTTCTGTAGAGCTGTTTGCTCTCTATGCTAATACCTTTCTGTCTTCTGACTGTTGCAAGGCTTGTGTAAATGACAATACATTTATTATTCTCTTTGCACTCTAGAATCATAATAGTCAAGCCAGAGAAACCTATCATTTCCATCTGTACACCTTACCAGCCTTTGGTGCTCCAGTGGAAATAGCTCTTCTCTATTTCTTATCTCTCACTGTTGCACATATAGTAATTTAATACAATTTTGTACAGGGTGGCTTTTGAAAAACCCAGAGATTCTACGTCTTGGTATACTGATCGCATACGAATAGAATGCTTCTTGTCTGTAATTTTCTTTTAAGTAAAAGCTGCGTGGCAGTTACTCATATTCTGAACTAAATTTAGGTTTTGCTTGTGTGAAGATTGTTTAAAATATGGTGGAAATTGGCTGGAATCTTGTCATTTAAGGTATGTATTAATGATAGTGTCCTTCCAGGACACCTGTCACATTATGTAAGGTTGCGAATAACATTTTAAACTCTGTGTGTGTGTGTATGGAGGTTTGTTTGCAATTGTTTTTTTTTTCCTGATCCTTTTCAGATATTCTGGATGCCTAAATTAATTACTCAATACGTGGTGGGAATCCATGGAGAGCTGATAAAGAGGGAATATTACAACATCTATAACCTATTTTCATGAGCCAATTTTTCTGAGATTTTCTCTCTTCAGGAAGTCCCTCAAATTATTTTGTTGCTACCTGATGCAAATTCTTTTAAGGCTCATGGCATTTTCTTAGGGGCTGTTCCTTTACTACAGGGGTGGGAGTACTCAACAAAGGCCCCCTACAGACCTCCAAGGGTATGTTCTAGTTCTCTTCAGTTTTGTCTTAGTTGATTTTCAAAGTGTTCAGTTAGTCAACATGGATGAAAAACAGTCTGTCTCTTAACTGAGTAGCTTTCTGTCATCCTTGTGATATTTGGGACAGCTCATCTTTTATCAGTCGCTCCTTTTTTGAGGTTTTTTAGACATGAGAAGTTGATGCCTTCAGTAACACCAGAGGGAGAGGTGGTTTCTTTTTCAGAGTTGCTTACTATTTTTTCTCTAGGTCTTTTCTGGTATGATACTTGTCACTGTAATTGCACTGTCTGTTTACTAACTCACCAGGTACACAGTGGAAATTGCTCTAGTGATCTAAGTCTTTTCCTCATAAGTAGACAGTGGAATTTAAAAAAACCCACAAACCAAAACAAACACATACACAAACACCAAACAAAAAACCACAACAGAAAAACCCTCTCAAGTTATCAGAGTTGAGATACTGAAGTGTGAAGAGCATGCTAAATACTTAGACATTTAAATAAATCTGTATACTTAAGCTTCTCCAGTATTAAATATACTCTGCAAATTCCAGATCCACAATTATAAGGCTGACTCATCAAGGAAAACCTCTACAGGTATTTTGACTATCTTGGTATTTATTATTGGAGCTGTGTCTGGAATAGTTTCAGTTAATTATTAAACAGCAGGAAGTCCTATTAGGAGAAAGAGCTTTTTGGAGCTTAAAAGTAGTAAGGAATAAAAACATCTCTGTTCTACAGCTGAGCCTGATCTTGGGCTGGAGCTGGCCCTAGAAATGTTGCATCAGGCCCTCCATAGGTTTCCTTGAATAAAACAAGTGCAGTGTAGGTATGAAAGTATATAATATGGTGTTACACATGTAATCTAGAGTAGAGCTTGTTTCTGGGATAAAAAAATATAATTGCCTTCAACGTAGTTGTTTAGGATGCTCACAAACTCCAACGTCTTTCACTTCATATAAAGCAATTACTGAGAGAGGTGGATATGAAAAAGGTTCTTCAAAGTTTTTGTTTGTTTTTGAGTTTTTTGGGTTTTGTGTTTGGGTTTTGCGGGTTTTTTTGTGTTTTTTTTTTTGTTTTGGTTTGGTTTGGTTTTTTTGTTGTGGTTTGGTTTTTTTTGTTTTCATTTGTTTTCATGCCTGATGCATGGATAGTTCTATACCCCAAGGTATCCAGGCCAAATGTACTCATTAAAACTAACATAATATCCTTGCCATCATGGAGTAATATAACTACTGTTTCTGTCATGGTACTCAAGTCCCCATACTTCACTCAGGAGATTGGCGGTGTTGATATGAAAAGTAGGCACTGTACTGCAACTATCCTCTTTTGCCATCAGGGTGGCTAGAAGACCAAGTCCGTTCCCTCGTTTGGAACCATTTAGGAGGTAAGGTCAGCTGTGGTATATATGCATTTTAGATTTTACTTTTTTAAAAGTATGTTTTCTAGTATGCATTAATAAGTTCAGATAGGAATTTTCATTCCTTCCAGCTACTTATCAGACTCATCCAGATCTCAGAACCAGATCTCAGAAGTTGCTGGGTAGATTTGAATTCATCTTCCTGAGTAACGCACATTAATCAAAGTCCTCGAAGTTATCACCTTGTGAACAGGAGAAGGTCTCTTGCTGGCGCTACCAACAGTATCAGTAAAGCTGTGATAACGAGGGTTCCCCTCAGGCTGCATGCTATCTCTTTCTCCATTTTTTCCAGTTTACACAAATAGATTCAGTCTGCAGAATTTACAGGTACTGTACCATGAGAAGTTAAGTATAGATTTGATAAAGCATGTAATGATGTTGCTCTTTTGAACACTACACCAGCACAGAATGGGTTTTGTGCGTGTGTGCATGCGAACCATTTATGAAGGTTATGCTGGCTTTGAAATTACTGAACAAGGGAGAATGGCTTCGTGATTGTAGGGTGTCTGAAAAAGCCACTTACATTCCTTTATTTCTTTGCAGTCACAGTGGTGTAGGGAATGTAATACTCCCTTCCTTGGTGTTTGCATCTGGCTGGTAATTACTTGAACTTGTCGTTGCTCTGTTTAATCATCTAGTTCGATGTAGTCCAATAGCAGTTGCTTTAACAGTTTTAATCATTAGGTGGGCATGTGGTGAGAAAAGGGGAGGCAAAGAGATTACAAACCCTCATTCACTCTCACCAAGAGCTTTAAYTCCACTTTCTCTTCTTTCAGTCCAACTTAATATCTTTCTGTGAAGTGGATGGGGGAGATATGAAGAAAAAGCCATTGTTTCACAGAAATCGGCAGTTAGTATGAACGATATGTGTTCTTTCAAAAGGAAACATTTTCTTTTCCTTCTGTTTAACCTCCAAAATAGAACTGGGAAATGAAACCATTTCCTTGAGAACTGATTAATGTATAGTTTATATACAGGATCCAATTTTCAGAACTGCACCGAGTGCCACGCAGACCTGCAGTCACATTCCAGCATGTGCGTTCCTTGTTTCTCATGTTTACATTAGTCAAAGAGGTATAAATTAGAATAAGCATATCCAGGAAGAACACAACGCTACAGCTCGAGTACAAGGAAAGTTCGTAAACTAATGATGTATTGACAATTCAGTCTATATTTTTTCCCAACTTTTTATATCTCTTTCTTCAGTAGCCCTTCTGTTTCTGTGTAAAACAAGACAGTACTCTCTGCTCAAACTTTATCTTGATTGTAGCCACTTGGGAAATTTTAATGGCTTTCCTATCACACCACTGAGTTGAGTTTCAGGAATTTCTTGAAAGATTAATGGTGTGCATAATTTGTGGGGGTTTGTTTGTTTTGGTTTCTTTGTTTGTTTTTCTTCCTGAGGCAAATGTAAGTCCAATAGTTCTGGATTTATTTTGACTGAAATTTCACTTGAGACTGGTAGAGAGGTAGGGATGAATTTTCTTGGACTTGTTTTTAATGTATAGATTTCTAAGTATGATGTTGCTCATGATGTATAAAGTTATTGACTAAATACAAGGTAAAAATGGAATAATAAATGGAGAAAGATTAAGGAACAATCTTTTTGAAGCAGAAGGGACTTGAGTAAATATCCTTCAGTTTTCCAAGGATGAAGAGTGTTATGGAAAGCTGTTACTTCCTTCCTTGTTTGTGGAATTGTCTCCAGCCTCCCTGATGCATCTTGGGTACCAGTTGCGGCTGTGGCTTGGTGAGCAGACAGCTCATGTGTCCTGGTTCCAGCTGGGACAGAGTTAACTTTCTTCCCAGTAGCTGGGGAGGGTGTGCTGTGTTTTGGGTTTGGTATAATAGGAGCATCGATGGCCCATTGATGTTTTGGGTGCTGCTGGGTGGTGCTTGCACCGGGGACTTTTCGGCCTCCCATGCCCTGCCAGGTGCATGGGAAGCTGGCAGGGGGGAGCATAGCCGGGGTGGTTRACCCAGMTGGCCAATGGGGTATTCCATACCATGTAACATCATGCTCAGTATAAAAACTAAGGGTGTGTGTGGGGGCCCTGGGTCCCGGGCTCTCGTTCGGTTCGGCGGGTGGTGAGCAGTTGCATTGTGCATCGCCTGCTTTGTATATTGTTGTTGTTGTTATCACTGTTGCTATTACTGTTCTACTTTGTTTTATTTCAATTATTAAACTGTTTTTATCTCAACTCGCAAGGTTTCCTACTTGTGCCCTCCCGATTCTCTCCCCCATCCCACCGGAGTGGGGGGGTGAGCGAGCGGCTGCGTGGTGTTTGGGTGCTGCCAGGGTTAAACCACGACATCATGTCAACTGCGATTCTGCTGACTGGAAGTCATGGGGAAGGAGTCCTCACTGGTCTTAGAGAAAGCTCTAATAGCTAGTAGTAGTGAGGAGGTATCTCAGGGTTATTTTCTTCTCTCTCTCAAGACTCTAAGAAATAGCTTTTCCTTACATGAAGGTGTGATTAACTTGGTAAAAGATTTGGGTTTTTTATTTATCTTTAATTGCAGTTACTTGAACTGAGGGGAGAAGGGAGCTTTCTTGCTGCTTTGGTTAGTAACTGTCTTTCGTACTTTATCTGTGTCATGTTCCTTCTCACCTCCATTCAAAGGGAACAGAGGGAATCTCCAAAGAACAAAAATAATGAAAGAGAAAGCATCACTGTGTGGTAAACCTTCTCCTTTCTCTAGACTCTCTCCGCTTTCCTTGACTTTTCTGTGAATTGATCTTGTAGGGTAGACCTCTACAGAAAAGGTGATAAGCCTTGTTCTCTCATCTGCAGTTCTGAGGTACCTTATCCCATCAGACAATATAAAGGAGAAAATGGTTGTCAAAGTCTAAATAAACTGTCTTGTCAAAGCATCCTCAATGCTAAAATGTTAAAAATGCGTCAATAATTTATATTAAATATATATAACATATATACAATATATTTAATATTTATGTTAAATTTTGGTCTTCAGATAAAAGATATGATCCAAAAATTAGTGGAAATAGAATTTTACTTATTGGCATATATATGTATAAACCATACCTACCTATTAACTTCCTATTTTAGAGAAAGCTCCCAACAAACAGTGCAGCTGGCGAAGCAGGGATGCTGGGAAAACACAAATGAATGTGTTTCAGCCTACCTAGGATTACAGTTATGCTTGAAAAGTATGGACAAGGTAATTTCACATGTTTCATGCTGCCTTACATCTTGCAGAAAGATAGCATTAATGTGACTTTCAAGTATATTGCTGCTGGGTGTAAAGAGTGTTAGCTGTTAACTTGAGTTCTTGGGTTTTCAATGTTTCCRTTGTGCTGTAGTATCCATTTGTCAGTCTACAGAGTCTTGCAGCTATCAGTTCTCATTTGTTTATTTTTAAAAGGAAGGGAGGAGCAGCAGTTACTTGGCCAGTATTATTTCTCCTTCCCATTAGCTTTCTAACATGCTTGCCAAGTGTAGTCAAAATACAGAATTAACACTTCATATCACTTTTTCTCCAACCTATGCTGCTGTCTCTAGTAGGGTGTGTTCCTGCTAGATTATCCCTATGGTTTACTTCCTGTAGTCGGAACTCTCAGCTTTTTCAGTTTCTTAAAATTATCCAGAGGTTTAAGGCAACTGCATAGAAATTAATTCAGGACTGTTGATGCTCAGAAAAGAGCATCAAATGCTAAGGACATGTCCCGAATGCCTTCGCTAACTGGAAACTTTCTTGCAGTGGATAGGTTGGTAACTCAGACCACCAGATGTGTGCCATTGTAAAATGTGTCTGGCAGCTTTTCATTGTTCTTTGTTTCTTTTTAATGTACACATTTTCATGCAAGTTGATTGCTAATGATGCTCATGTAACATTACAATTCAAAATTACACTTTTTTTTGCTTATGCCTTAGCTAAAAGATTTAGCAGAAAAGATAAATCACGTACATGGTTAACTCTATTCTGCTCATCTTTCTTCTGCCTGTTTAATTGTAGGGAAGTTATTAATGGGCTTCTCCTGGAAAGTAGAATCTAAAGCTGTTCTTAATTTACCCACCCTGTGGTTACAATCCTGTTAAATGCTTTTAATTCAAGAGAAGTCCTTTGAAGTATCATATGTCACCATACTTGGATGTTGGTAAAGAGTCTGGTATGATTTAGGCATACTTGGACACTTGTGAGATATATAATTGTTGAGTATGAGCTGTTATCTCAGCAGGAAAGATATCCTTTTCGCATCAAAATATTACTTCTGTTGCAGCCGAAAAAAACAACCTAAAAAAGTAGTGCTTTACTTAATATGAAATGTAGGCAAGGAGGCATCAGATTTCTTAGTACGAAAGGATGATCATTAATATTTTAATAATAAACCAGCAAAACAAAGAGTGTATTCACGATACAGTGAGACCTATAGATCCCATCTGTATAGGAGAAACAAATTAATTTCCAGTGAAGGGAGTAGACTGTTTCTGTAGATGCAAATGCCTCAGACCAATGTAATTATTGGAACTTTTAAAAATTTTGCAGCGCTAGACACATTGTAAAGAAGCGTAGTTACTGATCTCTTTCAGAAATGCGGTAGTTACTACAGCTAATAAGCTTTCTGCAAAGATATTGTATTTGTTGTAGGATGACTGAACTAAGTTCAAAATCACCTGTGGAAGGGACAATTTCTGTCCTGAGCAAGGTGCTGATGAATTCCCCAGCCATCTTTGCCTTGATTTAAGCTTTACTCTTTGTTGGCAGCGTACTGTGAATCTGCTTAGTGCATAGTTGAGTTTCTTAAGATACGTGAAATGTGTGGCCAGCTTTTATATTCATTTTTATTGTTTTAAAAAAATTTGCAAAGCAAGAGATCAAACAGTTAAAAGCAATATGTTGGTTCCCAGTGATCTGTGCTGAAGACCACCTTACCTTGATTTATTTTACTTAGCTTTTTTCCCTTTCTACCTCTTGCACCACCTTTGATKGTGTTGAGGTCTAACCCTTTCTTAAACAATCTCTCTTCATGTGCGTACTCAGCCTTCTTACAGACTTCCAGGTCTGTGTTATACACATCCTTCTACCTCCTTTTCTTTTGAGCATGCTGCTACATAGGCTGCAACTGATCTACTATATGGGCACTTGTTAAACTACTCTGCTGGATTTGGAGGTTGGCATTTACAAGCTGAAGCTCTAATCCTAAGGTAAAGAAGGTTGCAAGTTTTGGAGGAATGAATGATGGAGCTTTGTAAACACTGAATGGTTGACTTCAGAGCTAAGGATATTAGCATTATGGCAGCTTCAGAGTCTTTTTAGCTTCAAAGCTAGGAGATGACAAAAAKCTTTTGAAGTTTGTTAGCAGTGCTGAATGGAGGCCATTCAGCAAGCTTGTGTTAGGTATTCAGGTGAATGGGATTTTTAAAGTTTGCATAGCATTTACCTCTGAATGATGGAGCTGAACTGCTTTGCTTTCAAAGCCAGTATAACTGAACTCCAGGGAGAAGCTTGGTGTTGGTTATGTTTGCATTTGTCCTATCTGAATGAAGAGATTAAAGAGCATGTTTCTGTGTTAAGGAAAGAATGATCACTTTGAAGTTAGTTCCCACTCAACTGTGAGATTATTTGAGGCAAGAAAATAGCCAAAATTGCAGTTCTGAATTGAGATTTTGCAGTCCTTTTTCTCCATCTCTACCCAATTGAAGAATGCTTCATTTTTCTGAGCAAATAATTTCCCAGCATCCGTTCTAGCTGTAAGATGAAGAAGTACACTTCTCATAGAATCACCACCCTAAAATCTTGTGCTGTTTTTTAGCTTTGATCTGATGTGTTAATCTTCTGCCATGTTAAATACCACCACTTGTTCCCCTCTTTTACTGGTTCTGGGACACTGTTTCAGATGACATCCTCACTGTTACCCCTGTCCTGCTGTGACTTTTAAAGAACGCCTTAGATCTGAGAGCAGAAACCTGCTGAGCAGCAGTTAAGTAGGGCAATGATTACAGCAAGCCCTGCCATTATTTTAGCCATTAGCCTATGAATTTGAGAAGAAACAAACATAATATGATGTTTCCTAGCTCTCTACAGTTCATACTGCCTGCTGAACAGCTATGCTATAACAAATTCAGGGTGGACCTTGTAAAACTCTGGCTTGGCTTATTCGTAGACCTCTCCTAGTGTTGCTGATTTTTCTAACTTTCCTTTTATCATGAATAATTTCAACTGCAGCATTGTGCTCTGCTCTGCTGCACAAATATGTAAAAACCCCTCTCTGAAGAAGTTATTCCAGTCCTCTTTCTTCTTTTTTTAACAGGTTTCTCTCCAGTGCATCTCTTGCCTCTCTCTCTTTCTCAGCAGGAAACTTTCCATCAGTGCTTGTTTGTATGTGAGGAAGATGCAAATTGCTGCAAGACTTAGGCTATCTCTCTTTGGATCCTATAAATCAGTCTTTGCATATGCTTTACTGTCCTATTTATTAGCCTGCAGCTAATACTGAATTACATGACAGACTACAACTTATGAACAGTTTGTTCCCTCAGCAGGATACAGACACAAATTAAAATGGAAGAGGTTTGGATTGCGTACTTCCTTAATTTTCTCTTTTCTTTCCTTCATATTAYGGCAAATGCTTCTTTTGTTGCTGCTGCTGCTTATGAGGTTTTGACTGACCTTTGTGAACACTGCTGACCATATCATATTGCCTTTTAATCAGCAGTATGGTATTATTCAGTCTTCTGACCCAGGTTGCTCACTAAATAGTGGTTTGTCAGTATTTTCCATGATTTTTGAGGTTGAAACTCTAAATATAAGCATTGCTCTTACATTTTTTTTTACCATCTCCCTTTTACTTAATCTTACCTCTATTACATACCTTTGCTCTACTTGATGAGTCTTGCAAATCATTTACTTTTGTTTGCCTTGTGTCAAGAATGTGGTACTTTAGGGATGAACAAGAATTTTGGTACATTGGTTTTGTTGCCTATTGGTTAGGCCGTTCAGAGCATGCAGCAATCACTTAGCTTATGGAAAGTTTTATGATTATTGTTGTAGTCACAAACCCATATGCTCTTGAACTAAAATCTTGTAGTGGACAAGCATTTTGTATAAATTTCTATATATCTAACTATGGGAAGTCCTAAGTGTAATACTTTTTCAGTAATTTCTTTTTCAGGATTTARAATTGGGGATGTTCAGTTGATGCCAATATTAAATTATGTATTCAAAGCTCTGAGAGCGTGASTCTTCATTTTGTAAATGGCCTCTGACAATTGAGTGCTCTGTTTATTTTCTGCTGCCTACTAAGAAAGGACAAGACTACATTAAAAGCTGTATGGATCAGGTGACACATGTTGAAGGCAGACAAGGCTTAACTCCGCTATCTAGAATTGAATTGCACATTGACAGCAATTAGGAAAAATACATTCTTTGTCTCCAAGATATAACCTTTTCACCATACGCATGCTCCTCTCCAAAGCTCTGCCAATTCGATATAATTTAGCATTACTTAACACCGCATTTAGTCAAGGAGTCTGAGGAAACTCATTATGTTATAGAATTATCCTCAAATTCACCATAATTCCTTTTTATGTCGTCTTCTTGGAATCACAGTACTGTTATAGTCTTTGCAGTAGGATTATTGGTATTTCCTGAGCAAAAAGGAAATTTTAATACTCTTCATTAAAGCTGTGATAGTTTCAGTAGGAACTAGACTATTCTGTCTTCCAAGATTTACTTTCAAAATAGAGGATCTGAATTTTCTGCCTGCCTCAGCCCCAGGTGTAGCAGTTCTATACTCATAAGGAAGTTTTATTGTTTTTCATGTATCTCATCTCACTTACAGATGTAATGACAGAAAGAAAAAATGTTTAATCTAATTTGACCTTTTGAAATATGCAAGCCATAGAATTTACAAGTCATTCTTGCATCATGTGCAATACCATATGAGTAACACAGAATAGTTTTCAAGAGAGATTGATCATGATTGAAAGTTTTTGAATTATAGAAAATCTCAAGAGCCTTTGGTGAGCTCTTTAAATACTTAATTATCTTCAGTGCTTAGTGTCTATACCTTATTCCAGTCAAATGTTTCCAGCTTTTGCATCTAACAGTCAGATCTTAAGTCTTTCTGCTAAATATAATAAATCTTGAAGTACTGAATGTTTTGTTGTTCTGTAGGAACTTGTATTGACCATGATCTTGGCTTTGTTTGGTTAACTTATGTAAGTGTCTTAAATATCTTTGCAAGGTCCCTTGTTCTGTTGAAGCGCTGCTATCAGTTCTGGGGAAAGTATCTCAAACTGGACTTTCACATATATTTGGGAAACATTCTCTTTTGTTTCCACAATGAATATTTTTGCCTACCATGTTTGTTCTCTTTCTTGCTATGGAATGGGAAACTTTTAAGCACATAGATTTTTATTAGTTTTTTTCCCCCAATTCTAACACGAGCCTCTTCAGCAGTGACAAAGAAAGGAACTATGAACATGTACTACATGCTTAAGAAAAAGCAGTTTTTCACACAGAATGTTTCAGATTGTTCCATGTGGCAGGAGATGGTCATTGCCTATGTGATGAACTTCTGGACTCAATACAGTAACAAATAATAAGTGTATTAATAAGAAATTGTACTGGATGCCTCAAGGAATGGTTAATGACTTGACGGAATTTGTTGGTTTTCAGTTCAGGTGTGGTAGAACTTAACATTATTTCTTTTATCAGACAGCCTTTTGGTGACTGTCACAAAAAGAAAAAAGAAATGTCTTGAGCCCCCCCCCAGAAGGCATTTCTGTATCATAGAAAAGCTTTCAYAATTGGGACATGCAAGTATTTTTGTGTGTGTACTTGCACCAAATTTCTAACACTGCCTGCGTACCATGAAGGCTTAACTTGTTCCTTGGTATCAAGATGTGTTCCCTGGCATGTTAGATTTGAGATAGTTTGAGGGAATATGGGGGCTCTTGCACACCTACTGTCCCTAGCCTTTGGATCAGCCCATGAGTGCCTYGGGAACCATGTGCTATTTTATCAACATTGAATTGGCTAGCAAAAATGTGAGCAAAAGGATAAATCAAGTGATGTTGTCTGTGGCCTTCTTGCTCTGATAGCTGTGAACTCCGTCGCTGTCATCTTTGTTTCTCAGCTCCATAGCATGTGCTGTGGAGATCAGTACCTCATCTAGGAGGTAAATTTCCAGATTTTTAGTTGGATTTTAGCACAAGTTTTTCAGAATTCCTTGTGTTTCTTTATGTGCTTTAACGCTGATAGGAATAAAGCACAGGAAGTATTTTGTGAGCRTTGGCAACCAGTCTGTCATCAGGAACTAGGTGAACTGGTAGTTTGGCCATAATGGAAAATGAAATGCATATGCTTCTGGAATAAATGAGACTCAGGTCTCGTTTGGTGCTGGCTCTCCCACCCTTTTCCTGTTTTGCAGGAGTATTGTGTGGTGGTTTCAACTTCCCCAATTTCTCGCAGGCTCTGGAATGCTTTTTGTGGAAATACCAAGACCTATCGCCCATCGTTACAGCTATCATAGTGAACAGCACACCATGCAGCATATTGGAATTTCTAGCATTTATTACTGCCTCAGAATGCATTTTGTGAGAAAAGAGAAAGAATTGATCTCTCAGTGTAATACTTTGGAGGCTTTCATAGGGAACAACCTAAATCAAGAAGTATGTTTCAAGGCTGAGCTTTAAACTGAAAATAAGCAGATATACAGCCCAGGAGAGGTGAAAGATGGAAGTAGTGTTGTGATCTGCAGGGTGTTCTGAAACTCTGTGTGTCTTGAAAACCTGAAATAAAAAGATAGGTATTGGGTGGTGAAGAAAGATTCGCCTAGTTTTCATATGACTTAACAAGTTAGCAGACACTTCTGGTGTGTCTGCCTGTTACATCCACGACATTGGATTACTAGGGGTGGTGATAATACTATTTGTTGCACTTAATGTGGGAGGTGAGGTGGGATTTTTGGCACAAATCATGAAGTTTGCTTCAGCTAACATTTGGGGCTATTTTAGGTGAGAAGGGAGTGGGAGGGTTCCTAGCCAGAGTAATTCCTTCCTGGTTATCACAGGTGTTGTAAGGAGGTCTGTGTTGACTGCATGATCAGACTAATGGAGTAAAGGTTGTATGATATGTTCGCCTGTCCAAACCAATACAAGGGGTTGACTGGAGCACAAACATGTAGGAAAATCTTAATTAAGGTTCACAGTAAGCTTAAAAGGCTTCTGTTGTTAACTACTTAGGGTAACACTGTGACGTGTAAGATAGGCAGAATCCAGTCTTGGAAGACTTTGGGTTTATATGAACGCTTAAGGTGCTGCTTGCTCAATGTAACAGTTAATGGCTAGATTTTTTTACATCTAAAACTTACTGGTGCTTAACAAAAGTTCTGTTTTTATCAATTAAATTTTATTTTTGCTGCTCAAATCACAGTAGGTTGGCAGCCTTGGCTGTTTTTTTTTTCTTTCAAGTTTGACTTGAAAATTTCAGATAAGTAGACCTACAACCTGACCTTAAGTGTGAGGCTTTTTTCTGTGGCTTTCAATGCTACTTGCTGTTAGGTGAGATAGAACCTCCCTAGCCGTTATAGCTAGAAGATAGTCAAATGGAGCAAAAGTAGGGGGGAAGAACTGAACAGATGTATTTACTTGAAAAATACAACTTAGTGCTCACTATCCAAGCTGGCTTGTCTAGTGAATGGCTTGAATTTTCTGTGGAAACAGCATATGAATTGGCATATGTACAACATGGAATGTCTGTGACCTCTAAAGACGTGCAGAACACTCCAGAATATTTTTATATGATGTACTTGTATGATTTGCTTAACTCTATAAAATCTAAGCAACCTGAGTACCATCTTTACTTAGTGACAGCTGAACTTTCTTTAGGAGCCTGCATCTTACTCCTGGGCTTTTTGGGGTGGGGGTTGTTCCTGAGTCTTGGCAGAGGATTGTATCTCCGCTTCAAAAGCATTGCAGCAGTAATGAACAACAGTGATGGATCAGATTTCTCTGAGATGTCAGCAGGAAAAAATAAATAGTGTAGAGGCAAGTACATCAGCGATGGACTTGCTACTTACCTGAGAAAGGGCTTCCACAATCACACTGCCAGGAACTACAGGAAAGCAAATTCTCCTACTCAAAGCATGATCTGAAGATCACTTGAGAGCATGAAGAAATACCCTTCAAAGTTTAATACTGTGCAGTTGGTGAGGTACTTTAGATGAAAATTATTTCAAGTGGCTTGTGTACACTAAATTAGCAACCTCCAATATCTACTGCATTCACTGGTATGTGCTGTACTACCTGCCTGAAAAAATAAAAAGGAGGGTTTCTGTCCTAGGTAAAACCATTGTGCATCTTTGTGTCAGTTCTTACATTTTTATATGCACCCGTTACTTCTCCTTCTCATTAGCTGCTCTCTAGAGCAGCAATTCAAGTGACAGGCCATAATGTTATCCACTCATCGACATGTCTGTCCGCATCAAAATGTTTTGCTGCAGGTGAGGTGATAATTTCCTTACATCAATCAAAATTTTGTCAGTAAGAACAGACAAATGGCCCTCTGGTTTCTGCAACGTATATTTATCCTGTTTCCAATTTGAACAAAGAAAAATACAGTATTCTGGTAGAAGTGAATGGAGAAAATCACTAATAATTGGCCAGTAAGACATTTGAGTTGCTAGGGTTACTCCAAAATAGTAGAGGTTTATTTACAATTACAGCAGTGCAGTTCCTAGTATGAGGACTGCACTATTGGTACCTGTTGCTTTATGTGTGTTTTTGTAAAAAGCAAAAGAGGAAAGCCAGTTTATTTCAAAACAAGTAATGAGAATATTGTACGCAAAGTGTTGCTTTTTTTTATTTTTGTTTCTCCATTAAACCAGAATTGCTTGGGCATTGCTAAGCAGAATTTGGTGTCAGATACGTACAAGTTACAGTCTCTAATGTGTTCTTTCTCTTACCATTTGTGTCTATTGAACAAACTAATGTTCCAGGCAGTCGCATTGCAAATTGAGAGTAAAAAGAAGTTCAACTTGTTACTGGATATGTGAGATACTATGTTTATATCCATAGGGAGAAATGAGTCAACTTTTATGATCAAACTATGATTCAGAAGTGCTTTGTGACAAAATGTATTTGAGTAACAAAAAAATCGAAACAAACCCCAAAACTATATTACTACAAAGCACAAAAGAATCTAACTTGCAGCACAACTGTTGATTACCTGCATGTGTTCTTTTTGTCCTATTGATCATTGCAGGCTCCATCATGATTTGCTCATCTTAGAATTTCCTTTTAGGGGAAAAAGTCATCCATACCTGCCAAATCTGGACTATGTGGTTGTCCTGGTTTCAGCGGGGATAGAGTTAATTTTCTCTCTAGTAGCTGGTATAGTGCTGTGTTTTGGGTTTGGTATGAGAATAATGTTGATGGCGCATTGATGTTTTAGTTGTTGCTAAGTAGTGCTTACACTAGCAAGGACTTTTCAGCTTCCCATGCTCTGCCAGGTGCACAAGAAGCTGGGAAGGAGCATAGCCAGGATGGCTAACCCAACTGGCCAATGGGGTATTCCATACCATTGTGAYGTCATGCTTAGTATATAAACTAAGAGGCATGGTCTGGGAAGCGGGGATCTAGGAAGGTCTGTAAGGGGATACTGGTCCTCCACCTCACGAAAGCAGGYGGGGAGGACCGAGAATTGACCTCTCAGCGATAAGCCAGGAGAGGTCTGTGAGGGGGTACCGACCCTCCACCTGGCGAAAGCAGGCAGGGAGGGTTGGGAGGGGATCTCTCAGTATTAAGCCGGTAGGGGTCTGAGTAGTGGTGAGTCATGGCTGCCTGGGAAACGTCAGTGCTCGACTGCTCCCCCGTTATTGAGAAACTGAAGGAGTATAATGCATGCCCCTCACCACCAGGAATGATCTGGGCTCATAATAATTGGCATAATCCAGAAGCGGTGGCAGAAAGAATTACCACACTTGSYAAAGAGAAAAAACTGCRACCAGGAAARGGAAAAGCTATAGTGTGTGCTGTGTTAGGAGCAGCACTAGTGGCAGCTCAAAATGACAGGCGTCTGACCAAACAAGCTGAGGAAGAAAAGATGAAGTCCTTACAGGATTTGGTGAATGTAAGGACCAATTGACTGCGGAACGCAATACTACTCTGCGGCTTCACGCAGCTTTATCGGATGCATTGGACCGAGAGAAAATCTTACGGTCTGAATTGGAGGAAAATGAGCAGGGGTCTGACGATYGAACAGACTTTTACTTGAATCCGGATAGCGAACCGGGATTTTCGAGTTTGACAAAACTAGTCGAAAAGCAGGCATCYGACGTGAAACCCCTATAACCAATCAAAGAGTTAGAGGATAGCAGAGAACTTTTATATCCCAAGGATGGGGGGGCAGAAATGAGGCCCCTGATTAAAACTGAAACTACTGATACTGGCCGAGCAGGGGCAGCTCCGCAAGTTACCACCCGAACAGTACCATACTCGGCGACCGAATTRTCGAAGATTCAGGAGAAATATAGTAGGCTAGCTCAGGAGGCGGAGACAGAATATGTATGGAGAGTTTTGTTAACGGGTGGAGATCGAGTCCTGCTCTCAGAAGCAGCAGCACAGGGGTATTGGGGGCCCGGTGTATCTTTAAGTACTAATGACCAAAGAGAGCCATGGTCATTAACCCAACRAGTCGCTTATTGGGCGGGAGGCTTAGACCCCTTGGAAAGAGGAGACGCAGTGTGTATTGAGACCCCCAATATAAATTATTTAACTGAAAGTTTACAAAAGACTGCCTGCCTCCAGTTGATGCACGACAGGCGCCTAGTTCCCCAACAACCTTCCCCGATGTTGCTAATGCAAACCCTGACAGAATGACTCCCTTGATCCGGGGTCTTCCTGACTCRCTGAAACTGTACGCGGTACAGCTGCAGGATCGTTTGAGGGATGCACTAGCCCCAGGGGTGGGGAGGTGGAACCRACAAGGAGGGGCCATGACGTGGCGGGGAGGTAGCTCAGGAACTGATAAATTATGGTAGGAGAATGGGTCTCACTGGAGGGGCTACAAAATCAAGAACTGCCGTACGGAGAGCAGAACAGCGGGAAGATCACCCCCCCCACAACGGAAAAGAAATTTGTTGTGGGTTGAAGGAATTGAGATGGGAATTCCCCAAGATTTGATGCATGGAATGCTTACTAGGTCCCTAGACAAGCTTATTCAAGCATGGAGAGACAGAGGGAAGATGCCCTCCATCTCTCCCCGACCTCAAATGACCCAGTCATGAGACAACGCGGGCCTGAGGGTCTGGTTCGCCCTATCGGATTCTGGTTGCGTAATTGCAAAGATAACTATTCTCTGTTTTGTAAGTATATTGCAGGTTGCAGACAAACCATCGTGGGACCCATGTTCACAATTACAGCGTGGATTGTTACTGGTATTGTTTGCTTAATTTTGTTAGGAATATTTTTGTATTGCACTAAGGAAAGATGGATTGTGCATCTTTCCACATCTTTCCGAGGAAAGCTCGGGGACTGGCTGGGCACCGGTCGGCGGGTGGTAAGCAATTGCATAGTGCATCATTTCCTTTGTATATTCTGTTGTTGTTGYTGCTGCTGCTGCTGCTACTGTTTTGCTTTATTCTAGTTCAATTATTAAACTGTTTTTGTCGCAACCCATGAGTTTTCTCACTTTTAGCCTCCCGATTCTCTGCCCCATCCCACCGGAATTGGGGGAGTGAGCGAGCAGCTGTGTTTAGTTCAGGGTGTTTAGTTACTGGCTAGGGTTAAACCACGACAGTGGTATACAGATTGGCCAGTGGAGCTATATGCTTGTAAAGGAACAGAACACTTAGCTCTTCTCTTCTGCTGTTTTCTTCCTAGGTATTACCTAGTGGTTATTCAAAAAAGGCATGTAATACTTAGAGATTTTGATAGTTTTTTGTTTGTTTTTAACTGTATTTTTTTGATATTTAGCATTCCCTGTCTGACCTGGGTAGTAGCTCTGATTACAGATATTACCCAAAAATTGCTTCAATGTCACAGTAGTATATGCACCACACATCAAGAACCTCCTGTGCTTTAAGGCTCCTTAAATGAAAAAGTCATTCTGCATGTACAGTAGAGAATCAAATTGGGTATTTGCTAGACCTTTGTAAACAGATGGAGACAGGAGACAAACTAAAAGGCAGTAATTCTGGTGATGTTTGTAATTCTCGGAAGCTTTCAAACAGAAATTTGGTTGTTAGTTGACAATACCTGGCATCCAATCTGCCAGAGCTGAGTACCTAAACTTGAGCAGACCATATCTTCCTCTGGAGAACTTCAAAGGCATCTGCTTTTCTTAATTAACTGTATAAGCAACTGAGGCACTTGCTCTCTGATGCCATTTCATTAGACCACTAAAATGARTACTCAAAATAGCTGCACTAGATATCACTTAATGTGCATATTATTTCTTACTATTTCTAAAGTGGCTGTAGCTGTATGCCACGGTAAGCTTAAAATAGTCTATGTAGTCATCCAGGAGTACAAGCATAGGTACAGATCTTGCTATGCACTGTATCACATGCGTGAAAGCAAGCATTTACTCTACTGCAAATCTAAGCCTGTACTTGTTAACATTCGTGAAAAACTGAACCCAGGGGACTTAACATGATATCTAACTAAATGACTGTGCTTGGGGCCCTGAGGCTAATGGCATAAAATGTGGCAGTGCATTAGGATCACTTACCTGAAATAATACCTCAAACAATTTATATGTTAAATGAGTTGTCACATATCTTGGTAGGGTCTGCAGCCCGCTTTTCATTATTGATGTTGTTATATTCCTGTTTGGAACCATCACGTGGAGAGAGAGAGAAAAAAAAAGTATTCARTAAAACCCCGCTGGGTTCAATTTTCAGGAAAATTAACAAATGCAAACTTAATTAGAGTAATAAAATCGTGAAGGGTGGGGCATGGGTAATATTGCATGAAATACATATCCAAGAAGAAAAGGAAAACCRAATTTTGTAGGGATGTGCATTTGTATCCTTAAGTCCTAACAAGCGTGCTGTTCAAATCTATGCATGTTGCTCTGTGATCCTAGAAGTTAATCCAGCATAGCAGGTATACACACTGACTTTTTGTTTGAATACACTGCTTAGCCCTGCCCCCCCACCCCGTGACAGTAAGAAAATTCACTTCTTCATTTAGTTATATGTGGTTCATTTGCACTGAGGGTTGTTTTGGGATGAGACCTAGATGGATGTCAGAGGACTCGGTCAGAGCTTCTCAAACTTAGTTGACAGTGGTCAGCTTCCACCATCGGTAGGAGTGTCGGCCATCCCTAGCTCTGTGCAGGGCTATGTATGCACTTAAATCCACCCCTTCTTGCATTCTTTTGCATGTCCATCAGAACCAGAGCTTTCCACGTTACTTATCCTCCTACTATATCTCTCCTCTCTTGCCCAGTTCTTCCTGCTTCACTCTGCTTTGGTCCTATTCCTATATCCTGACCAGGAAACAGGTCTCTAAAGTGGAATCTGGAATAAATGGATGAGACTTGGAGCTGGGAGTCCTTGATGCCCTTAGGAAGGAATTACTCTATTTGGATCTTTGTGTAGTCACACAATGAACTGTATGAAGGAAAAATAAGTTTCTCTTATTTTGTGGCCAGTCCCCAGCCACAACTCTTGCAAAAGTAAGCCATTATATTTTTACTTGAATCAGTTCTATCACACAGTTTCTGTGGAGTGAGAGCTCTAAAAGGAGACATTTTCTAGATGAATATTGCTGCTTGTTGAAGTCACTGTGGTCAAGCCACAGGCTAATACTACTGGCCTGAAAGAAAGTTTGAATTCTCCAATTTTTCCAAGTGAAAGGCAGGCAGACCATTAGCACAGTGCCTGGGATATCTTAAGTTCACATCAGTTATAGCCAATTAGTATTTTACTTATCAATTGAAAAAGGGATTTCAGATTTAATTAGTCAACAAAAGCCTTTCCTGTTCTTTAAAGACAGCCTTAGGGAGTGCTGGTTTTACACAGGTTACAGCTAGTTCATTTTTAATACCGTCAGTTTGAATGTTGTAACAAGGTTTATTTTAGTGCAAGGTACTTTACTGTTGAATGGTTAAGAGGAAAGAAACATCCTGAAAACAGCTTTTTCTTTGTGGATTTTTGGAGGAAAAGAAACTACGGTAAATACCACTGCCATCTGTTTCATATAGGAAATTTTGGGCTGTGAATGTCCTTGCAAAAGCTGAAAAGCCCGTATGGATTTTTTTAGTAGTTCAAAATGAGTAATTTTAGAATTTTTGTTTAATTTTTCRTTGATTTGATTGCATTGAACCAGATGTTGGTTTTTTCCCTAAGAGCCTGCACCAAATCAGTGTGCGTGTGTGTGATACATGCTTTGAGAAAATATGTGGCTAACAAATTTTGAGAGCATGATCTAGAGATTTGAAGTTGCAGTGTCTCACACATTTCTTAACACTTAAGTAAGTATGTAAATAGCTGCAAACCTGCTGTACTACCTATGATGAATGAGCTTATTTGTCCAAACAGATTTTCCATGTATAATGCACATTTTTTGCACCTGTCCACTCCCTTCCCTAGTGTGTATTCACTGTGGAAGTAAAACAACTTTGACTTCAGAAAGTCTTTTACTCTCTGAGGTAGCGTTCGTCACTATTATGTGCCACATGAATGGAGCAAAAGCCACGTCTCAACTAGAACAAGTAAAACTTCTGCATTGGTTGGAAACTGCAGATATAATCATGAATGCTTTTACGTATCTGGAAACAGTGTGTTCCTCTAAAAGCTTGCTAATTTTATTTTAAATAGGGAACAGAAATATCTGACTCATTCTCTCGTACGTCTGCTGTTCTTCTATAGAAAATGCCTTCGCTTCAGTATTCAAGGCATCTAACAATACTTATTCACATGCCACTTGTCTTTTTAATAACTAAATAAAGATTTTTGAATAAGTACCATTAAACAAATTAGTACAGAACATAAACATCTATTGTATTATTCCTGATAAAGAAATACCCTGTATTTCCACTCTCTGATTCAACCCTTTCTTTTATTGATAAATGTCTTCTGAGGAGTCTGTTCTAGCAGATCTGCTTGACGTCTCTAATCTTCTGTACCAAACTGACATGTAGCACTTCCTTGGGAAAGGATTTTAGTTGTTATTCTGTGTAGTGGATTAAGTAAGTGTCACTGAGTTTCTGAGTACCTTCCAGGAATTTCCTCTGAGCGAACCTTAAATATTCTGTGTGTCTCTCAAGAACTGCAGTTCCTGTTGGTGCCATAATTGCTAGTTTTGGACTCAAATTCTCCCAGTTGGAGCCTACTAGAGGCAGTGTTCAGCACTGTGGACTGACCTTCCATTTATATTCATGGTGCATCTTCAGGCATCATTCCTCTGAGCAGCACCCACTGGCTCTCCGAAAGCCTTGGACGAAGTGTTCTGCATTGTTCCCTCTACAGTTCTTTAGATTTGGCTCCTTGATCTCATTCCTTTATTTGTTTCTTGTCACCAGTTGTCTCCTAAAGTCTATTGCTGTCTTTCTTGAACTTCCTCCCCCTTGTTGATGTGAAGAACTTGCTTGTGGGTGGTCCTGAGTTCCCAGTGGTTTTACAGTAGATGAGGCCTACTAAGCAATTAATGAACAAATAAAGCCATTTAGCTTGGATTATGGTAATGATGATTTGCTCATCCTCTGAACTTTGTTGCTGGGGGGACAGTAAGGCTGGCAGCATCTGTAGACCCTGCGGAAGCTTGTGGCTGTATTCCTAAGTCTGCTCCCTGAGCTAGGTTGTACCTTGGCTCTGATTTCTCATCTTCTACCTGCTAAGATGAAAGACCCTAGTGCTATCCATTGGGCAAGATTGCCCATACTTTGGTCCCGATGGTTGTGCTTAATGTCATCAACCTGTCTGGCTGCGTGTTGCTGGTCATGCCATCATATTAATTCATACTTGGGGGTCTAATGAGTTTGTAGATATATACAGAAAGCCATCTTTTTTGATTAAAGCTATATATGTCATTATTCAGTGTGTACGAAATAATGAAATTTTTGGTACCATCTTGCTGTTATGTAATTTTACCTAAGGATTGTTGTCTGGGTGTGTTAATGAGGAAAGCACTGGCATATGGAATAGTTTTCCTCTCTTATCCCAGTGGCAGGGCGATTAGTGCATCTCTGCTGGCCGCTGACTTTGAATCATGCATGGTTATAGTGCTTTTATTCACAAGCTGTCACTATTACTCTCTAATCTATCTAGTTCACAGGCAAATAAAGTATGCCATCTTTCAGGATTGCATTATAGAATGGAAATAAAAGAAAAAAAGATTTAGTAAAAAAGTAATGCCTAAACAGTAGCCTTATTCTTCAGGGAGAAAATAAAATACCTGCTGACAGCTCTTACCTTAATGATGTTCTTGCTTCTGTCAAAACATCAGACGCCCCATCATTTCCATTGGATTTGCAAGACTCTTTAAAGAGATGCATAGGAAAGCAGAGTGTTTTGATGGGTGCATTTTTTAGTTGGAATCCCTTTCCATAGCCACTCAGATTGATTAGAGAGGGGTCTGGGAATAATTAACCTGTGAGAACTGCTGCTACACAATGTCATTTTAACCTGGACAAGCTGGCAATGGGGAGCTGGGATACTCTGCTAATCCCAGCCACTCCAGTGTCCTTGTGTGTATTTACAAGATACTGAAATTCCTCCTTCGCAGAGGTGTAAGGTGGAGTGGAGGAGGTAGCGATGTCCAGATAAATACAATTTTTCAGCATTCAGGATCAGTCCTAGCCTTCTCCCTGCAAGTTCTGGTGCTCTTTACAAGTGCTGCTGCCCCCCTTCCTAGGTGCACATATCTGTTCTGGCATCTACAGAACAGCCCTGCGCATTGCAGTGTGGATGCCAGTACTCAGCCCTGTGGTTCTCCTGATAATGTTGGAAAGCTTGAGTGAGGGTGAGGTGCAACCCATGCTGTAAAATGAGTTGGTTCTCCTCAAAAAATGTAAAATCTATGTCCGTCAATTAATATAGGAGAAGAGTGAGGGGTGATGTAATTGGGATTGGGGCACTAAGCCCAAGTGTTTGCCTGAGCTGAAAGTGAAGGAGGCTCATTGCCTATGGGGAAGGAGAGACTCAGCCAATAACGGGGAAGTTTGGGATCTTAAATTAATTCAAACTCACAGAGCCAGTCCGTGAATTCAGTGTCTTTGAATTTGATTGTTGGCTGTCAAGGATTTACTATTTGTTAGCTTTTCTCTTAAAACTCTAAGTCCAAGTGTGCTTGAAAGTCTTATACATAAGGTAAGGCAGARCTCTAAGTCCTGCGCTTACAGAGGAGTTAAAAAATGTGAAGAGTGCCATCATGGAGGGGATGGTGGCCCATGTACTGCCACACTGGAGCAGGGACACTGCTGAGGAAAGGGAGCAGCAGAAGGAGACCAGTAAGCCCAGAGCGTCGGAAGAAGGCGTTACACACCAACCTCCTGCGCTGCCTGTCTCCTCTTTGAAGGAACTGGGAGGGACTGAGCATAACCTGTGGCGAAAACAAGGGAAGTTGACACTGGAAAGGTGGTAAGAGAAGTTTCTGGCTTAATCTGAGCAAGGGGAAAGGAGAGGAAAGGTGTTTACTGAACTATTTGTGCAATTGTGTATGTTCTCCTTTTTTTAACTCAACATCCCGAATCAGAAGTTTGCAGTAACTGGTAACAGATTAAATTAAGGAAAAAATCCCAAGTTGAGACTGTTAGACTGTCCATGACAGCAAGCCATCTTTTTGGCTTCCCTTGAATTTTTTTTTTTTATTATTTTTTTTTTTTTTAATCTCTATCACTGACCTTGATACTACCTGGAGAGGATATTTTGCACACAGGAGATTTGTCTGCTCTGGCGTGGGGTGTTCCACAGGCTGCAGTGTGGATATCTGCTCCACCGTGATCCTCTGTGGGCTGCAGGTGGACAACCTGCTTCACCATGGTCTTCTCCACGGGCTGCAGGGAAATCCCTGCTCTGATGCCTGGAGCACCTCCTCTCCCTCATTCTTCACTGACCTTGGTGTCTGCAGGGTTGTTTCTCACGTTTTTCACACTCCTCTCACACACAGCTGCTGCACGTCATGTTTTACCCTTTCTTAAATATGTTATCACAGAGGCATCACCAGTGTTGTTGATGGGTTCAGCTTTGGGCAGCGATGGGTCCATCTTGGAGCTGGCTGAAACTGGCTCCGTCCAACATGGGGGCAGCTCCTGGTCTTTTCTCACAGAAGCCATCCCTGCAGCCCTCCTACTTCCAAAACCTTGCCACGTTAAACCAAATATAACTAGATATAGGGGCAACCACAAGTCATCTAGTTAAGATAAAACAGCATTCAGTGTTTTCATAGCATAACAATAGCTTGTGGCTTCCTTGCTTTGGGGTATAAATTGCTCTAGTGAGTTCAGAGAAGGTTCCTTCCCTTCTTCTATAGAATTGTCATCTAAGTAGGAGGCATGGTTATATCTATCTTTGAGAGTGCCAACAACTAGCCAGTACTGGGGCAGGATACCACACTGGATACACTGCTGATCCGTGATAGCTGATCATTTATACTTTGTGCCTGGTGCTGATGGAAAAGATGGCAGACAGAGTATATTAAGTTGTAACAAGTTTTACTTCATATATTCTTTATCAATAGCAAACACTCTAGAACACCGATCTTTTTTGTCCATGTCCACTCACAAGGCAGAGAGAGGATGAAACTATAGAGAAATAGGCATCACGGAGCCTAAGCAGCGAAAACGAGAAAGCAATTCCCTGTCCAATTACCCTTTATCCACACAGTTGTTGTTTCCAATCACTCTGTCTGGCTGTGTCACACTGACTGGCAGGGAGATGCGGACAGGATAAGAATGAATCCATTGTAAACGGACAGCATTTTCTCTTCTCCAATGTACGTTTAGCAAGAAGTTGCTTCTCCCAAAGTTGAATCAGCTTGTTCTTTACTTGCAGTTTATTTACATGCCCCCTCAAGTATTCTGGTATTTATTTCATCTCTTGCTGTCCCTTACTGTTCTCAAGACAGAAATCAGGAACCAGAAACATTTAAAATAGATGTGCCATCAAAAGTAGCTATATTTTAGCTGACACGGAGAGGATTCTTATTCTGATTTTGATTCACATCATGGCTTGTGCTGCTTCCCACAGGTAGTATTGCTTTTTTAATTATCTATCTCTTAAGACTTTCCTGAATCTATTCTGCAAAATTTAGGACTCTACTACCCTCAAAAATTAAGATGCTGTCAGTGTTCACGTTTCATGGAAAGACCAAGCTCTTAATGTAACAATGATCTGCTGCTCTGTTCATGGGCAAGTTTTCTGCGTTGTGGGGTCCATGCAGGGACGTGGTGAACAAATAGTTCGTGACACCCTCACTCGTGAAATCGGATACAATGCAAGACACATCACTCTGATTCACTGAAGTTTTCACTTAAATTACTGCTTTATGAAAAGTGTTTTTCTCCTTAAACTGTTTACTTACTTCCTGTATCTTACTTTCTTGACCAGATGGAGTAGAACTCAAATATAGGCAGCTCTACCTTCATTCTAAGGGGGCTTTTAAAGGAAATAACAGATCATGGGAAATTATATTCTTCCTTCCTCATCTCTGCTCTTCAGAACAGATTTAGATTGCCTCATTACAAGTCCTWTTTTCTTTACTTCAAGAAATTCCTTAGAAGCTTTGTTTTCCATTTTATACCTCTAGTGTGGAAGTTACCTTTCTACTTTCTGGCTTTTATGTGTGTTTTTAACAAGAAAAGTTAATAGGGCTGATATTTTAGAATGCACAGACTTAGGAAATGCATTTGGGAGGCTACTCTAAATGTTGGAGGTTGTCTAAAACGGAAGCCTTTCTAACACTTTTTCCTTCTCATTGTTGTCACGGAGTAATTTTCAACAGCTGCCCCTTTGCTGCAAGTTCTGCCAGATTTTGCCACACATCTTAAAGGCTAAAGTTCGTGATCCCTCAGGCCGGTGCCTGTGAACATATTTATGTAAAAAAGTGTTACCGTGACCACAGCTCCGACAGCAGAACCTGTTGTACTATTAGACACTGAAAAGGAACTGTTGCTGCCATATCAAGTACATGCTGCCGCTGCTCCTCACTGGTTCATCTGTTGGGTATCTGTTTATCTTATTAAAGGAAGTAAAAAAAGCAGTCCTTTAAGCCATTACACTGTATATAAGGGACACTGAACTCTGGCAAACAACCAGAAAAGATAACCTGCTAAATTAAACAAGCTGGCCTTAAAACTGCGTATCACAGGCATAAATCCTGGAGTGTTCCTGTCAGTCCTTAATGCCACATGTAGAAAGAAAGGAAGAAGCCATGTTCTTTGGCTGTGATGGGCCTGTGTAGTCCTTTATGGATGCACTCAAGGTTTGTACCAGGTCTTCCTTGTTTGGTGTTTGGAAGTGTCTTGTATGGTGAACACATTTGACATTATATAATGGGTATATAGCTGGTTATGTGATGAGAAATGCCTAAACCTTGATCATGATATACTTGCCCCCAGCTGTGAAGTGAGTGGGCAGAGGGCAGCACAGAATCTCTAAGTCCCTTGGGAAGAGGGCGTAGAACAGTTCCTATGGCCCCAAGAATGAATCTCTGTCCATTTTTGAGAACCTTGTAGGAAAAAGAGAACGGGATCATATGTTTAATGGAGGTGGGATGAATCATTTAGTAAGGCTGGATCCACTTGACTGTAAATTGGACACACTGACATGGATTAACTAGAAACTATAAAGACCAGGTAAGTAGGAATGGCAGAATATAGATCCTACCTGTTGTATCTTTTTAGGCTAAAGCACATCACAGGATTTACCACTGACAGTAAGTTTTTGTGCATTACAGTGTATCATCCAATCCTGATGGTGGAAAAAGAAGGGATTGTAAGTGTGTTGCATATTCAGTTTGCAATTCTTAACAGTTCCATGAGTGGCTTGTCATTTGAACAATCATAAATGATCCATGATCACATTTTCCACTGCTGTTTCCAACAAATGAAGGAATAGTAGTGTATCCTGTAAATCCTGTAATACAGATAATCTTAGGTAATGAGAAGATATTTTTCCCAGTATGAACCATACTGCAGTTCTTTAGCTTCTTTTGTGTGTCAAATTATATCTGTACCTTGCCTAGATATGACTGTATTCAACTGTTGTGTTTGTACATCCTTCATCTAGATTCTCAGTCTTCTATAGACAGGATTTGTTAAGTTTGCCTTGAAATGGGCTCTGTGTAGGAGAGCTGTGGTGTCTAAGTGCTAGTTTCAGTCATTGCATTTACCTTCTGTATTACACTAGTCTATAGTTAATTTTACTGAATAAGTTGTAGCAACATTCTGAAAGATGTTTTTTAACAAGGAACACAAGAATCCCAGGACTGCCAATTGACTCCTCATCATATGCAGCTACTAAGCATTTTTTCTTGTTTACATATAAGAAAATGATGCCTTTAGATTTATTTCGCAACTACTTGTGAGATGCATATGCTTTTATTATCCATATAAATTTCTTTTCATTGAAAAATCTTGTATGTAAACACAACTGAGTTTAATGCCCAGGCACTTTTAACTGAACAACGAAGAATGAATAATTCTGATTAAGTTGACATCACATTGGGACATCTTTCTTTCTCTCTTAATTCCAATGAATTTGAAAACAAGACAGGCTGCTCAGAGACAAGGAAGCTGGTAGTGCTGCTGCTGCCCTACCTTAGCTCAATTGCAGGAGCTTGTCCTGAGAAAGTATTAGGTGTATAGATTTTCATCATTGGGTCTTTTATGTCTGGTTATTATGACTTATTTAGAAAATGTTGATTCACAGGCTTAGAATCATAAGTCTGTACTGTGATTTCTGAGGATTGGAATTGCGTGCAATTCAGCGGTAAATTAACCTAGCCAAGTAATTAATCGTATCAGATGAAATTTTTAAAATCTCAACTTCCATGTCCCTGTGCTCCTTTCATGTGGTTACCTTAGGTCTCTTGAAGGATTCCACTTACTGAAGAGCCAGATACTGCTGTTACTAAATATGTGAAGGAGGCATTGAACTTAATGAAGCAAAGAAATGAGGGGTTTGTAACATACAATTCAAGTAAAAGGCACTTTAAAAGATATTTGAAAAGGCCACGTGGGTCAAGTTAGCTAATTGTGGATATTGTAGATATTAACTTCTGGATTGTATTTTGGCCAAATAATACAGGCACAGCTTTGGATACCTGTGGGAGTGTGCCATGGGAATACTGTGTGTGCTGCTTTCTTCATGGTCTGTTACGTTGCCTGCTGTCTTTACACAATTAAAGCTTAATGAAGGCCTTTGTGTACCTACGTTGGTAAGACAAACTGCACCGCAGTCTAGTTTTATTTCTTCAGAATTTTTTGTTTTCTTGTGTTGAATAATGCAAAGAAATGGTTTTGGTTTGGTTTTTTTTTTAATCTTAATGTTTTCAGGAAGCTGGAGACCTGCTCTTAGTTTTTCCAAGTTCCTTTTGGAAGGTGTTACAGGTAGATCTTTAAAAACCAAAAACCTTGTTTATGCCTGCAGTGAAAACAGGCTTAAACACATAAGTGTAAATTATAGCAGTAATTCTGATGAACACATACACAAAACCATTATGAAAATTTGGGCTTTCTGCTGAAGAAAATCTTTAGTATACTGCAAGCTCAAAGTTGACAGTCTGTTTGTGGAACCACCAGCAACTTGATACAACTGATTTGAACCCTCTGGCTTCGCTAGGTACAGGATTCTTTTCCTAGTCCTGAGCTGTTGCAGACTGCCGATGTGTATGTTTCCTTGAAATTTTGAGTTGTATACATCATTCTGAGCTGTGTGTGCTCTGCAGAATCCTGAAACCAGTTCCAGTAGTTGTATGTTGAGAGTGGTAATAACTGAATGAGCAAGTTATTTGCCAGTTAACATTGAGCTTTGACGAGGTGATCCTTGAAAATCAGCCAGTTCTCCTGGACCCCTCTTCTGTCCATGACCCATGGGATTCTTCACAGCAGAGCCTTGAACAGGCCAAAGTCTGCTTTCGTGACATCTAGGGTTATGATCCTGCTTAATTCCTTGTTCCTGCTTCTCAGGGTCATGAACTACCGGAGGGTGTCCAGTTACTCCTACAGCTCTTACCTAATGCATTGTGCTGGGTTTCGCAGCAAAAGAAATGCTTCTCTCTGTAGCAGGGGTGACAGAAGACATGGCATGCTGAGCTTTCAGTTGTTCTAGTTCACTCTGGAATATGAGGCTTTACCAGTCGTTTCAGCTAATAAGATGGAAGAGGCAGCAGTCTTGTCTTTTTTTTTCTCCTGCTCTTACCTATTGTGGTAATGTCTCATAAAGAAGGACCTTAAACTCTTGTGGTTAAATTTAATAACTATCTGTAAAAGTCATTTTGGTATTGAAATCCTTTGCTGTGGAACAGAGCTTATTTGTAGCCTCCTGTGTGTTCTTGTTTCCATTATAAAACATTGGGCAATGTACCATCGTAAGCGCACCTTATTTGGGAGGTGGTATGAAATGTTAATACTGTGATTTCCACAGGAGAACAAGATCATCTAAATAGTAAGCAATGGGCTGTAAGGACTAGAATCCAAACTCGTGCCACAGGCAGTTAGGAGTTGTAAGTTAAAATTGCAAGAGATTGTGTAATGGATTGGCAGCTAACGCAGTACTTGAAATTCATTTGGCATTTACATGCACGGTAAATTCCAAATGAGCTCCTAAGAACCCTATAAAAAGAAAAAAAGTGTGCATGTGTGTGAACTGCTTGTTTCTCCCTGTAACATATCCTCTTAGTTCTAGATTATAATTTGCCTTTGTATCATTGAGAGTTTTTTTCAAGTATAGAAAGAGGTGATTTACATTCTTAGATAAAGTTCAGGCATTTCTAACAATATCAGAATAAGTGGACCACTGTTATCTTTGCAACTGAAGCTTGCACATTCTGTATGAATTCATCTCAATTTTACTGTCCATGTTTCAGGGCAGCTTGCTTTTATGCAATGAATATTGGTAGATCCCAAGAAAATATAGCCACAGATTTTATTAACAATGAAGTGAATGCCTGCCAGTTGCACGGTAGATCACGTTCAAACTGGCAGTTTGTGACAGATGCGTACATAATGGCTCTAAATCACTGTGCGGATTCACTGTATTCCATATTTTACTCAACTTCCAATAAGAGTTACACAAATAAATTAAAGTGCAGCTGTCAAGATCAGCAGCAGAGTTGAAGGCATACGTATAATATAACGTATTAAAGAGCCGATGCCTTCTCCTGGAAAACTTTGGAAATATATTTTGCTAGATGAAAGCAGCAGATTTGTTTCCACTGTTTGTTTTTCTTGTTTCGCTTTTAATAATCAAGAACACTTGTAATCAAGCTGACTCTAGAGGGTTTTGTTACAGTTTTGGGACTGGTTCTGTATCTGTTCCATTAGTCCCAGTGTACCCTTTTCTGGTTATTTCATCACTTTAACTCTCCTGGAAAAGAAATCCTGTAATGCTTTGCTTACGGTGTATAATACCTGTGCATGAACCAACCATAGTTGCTCAGAAGGTCCAGATGGGTTTAGCTCGGTTCTTTCCTTTTATGAAATTATTGTACACTTCTTAAAATCAGGATTTTGTGTAATCTTATCACAAACCATCAACAGACAACTCTATTTCAAACCCTATTATTTTATCTCTGTGCCCCAGAGAGGCCAGCTTTGGATGTCGTCGGTGTGTGCCTGTCAGTTTGACTAGCTCCCCAGCAATTTCTTTTGCCTCTAATCACTTTTTATCCAGTTGGCATTGCTTGTTTTGRCTGTAAGCTGCTGGTTCTGCTTTTCCCTGGATTTGTTAGGGAGTTGAGCCAGACCCTCACAGGCAGGCTTCACTCCACTGCTTTGCAAAAACTGTGTTTGCTGAGTAGCATCCTTTCTTGACTAACTCTCTCATCATCTCCTATTTCCCAGTACCCCAGGATTTAATCAAATATTCATGTTGTAGTGAAAAGTATAGGCAGCCATGCAGTTGTTTATTTTCCCTTGCCCCCACTTTTTGCTCCTGGTTGTTGCAGAGGTTTTGACAGCCATCGGTTAATGGAATTAGAATGCTGGAAATTTATCTGTACTCAGGTCTATAGACCTGTTGTTGTTTAAACAATTCTAGAAAGCATRAAGTATTTCTACCTAGCAGATAGTGTATTTCCTGTTCCTCCAGACTGGTTGTAGCCACCTGTTCAATAGACTAAATTCAAGTCATTTTTAATCATGTTCATTGGACTGTGGGAACTGTGCCAGGGTCCTACTAAGCAACAAATCGGTTCAGAGCAGGCACAGTGCAGATTCTGTTAGAAAATAGTTCCCTCTCGTGCTGGTTCTTATCAGCTTGCCTGTGAAGGATAAGAAATCATCAACATTTCAGATTACTGGGGAACAAAAGAGCAGAAACTTGGCTTCTCTGCATCACAGTGGTAACTCCATTTATTTTGGATTTGTACCAGCATAAACTAGAGAAGAATTAGGCACAAAGCCAAATAAACTTTGTATTTCTTAAATAATTAAGCAAATCTACAAGGAGCTAAGCTGATGAATGGTTAACAAATGATAGTGAAATGATCAGACGCTATTCATTAAAGCCAAGTATTATACCATAATCTGTACCTGCCTGTTCTCAACTCGGGAGATGTTCTACTGCTTCTAAGGGTACCTTGGAAAGAGGAACTCTGAGTGAAGCAAAACAAATTTGGTTTAAATAGCCTTACAAAGCGGTAGACTTCCCTGGTGCAAGTATTTTGGGTAAGATTTGACCTATAATATTTTTCTCTAGCTCTTCTGAAGGTCGTGATTATGTCAAAGAATTCACTTCCAGTGATTTTTATTTGGGCTCCAAGGAGGGAATGTAAATTTGCAAGTTCAAGCAATAAATGATTTTCTGTGGCACTGAAGAAAGATCTCATCAGGTATTAACTGGAGTTTATTTGGACAGTGTAGGTTTCTGCTTGTAAAGACAGAAAATAAATAGAAAAAAAATTGAGGGACTGAACACTTTACTATGCATAATCAGGTCAGGTCCTTTTAGACAATTGTGCAAGACTGTTCTAGGTGTTTTCTTCCTTACAGTTTCTGTGTTTCAGTGAAACACTGCAATCCTGTTTCATGCTGAGATGTGTTAGAAATTGAATGTTTCACCAGGTACCTCACAGGAATTACTGACAGTATGAAAGGTGAATTTTGACCCCGTGCTTAATAATTATGTAGCAGTAAAATCGCTAACTTTTTTAGCACAGACATTCATGATGATATATATGACAGTTTATACAGTGACTTCTCTGCTTAAAATTTTCCATTGGTCTGCATCAGCAGAAATTTCACATATAAAAAGTAATGGGAAAATAAACCCTTATGTGTCCTAACTCCATTTTATGTATGTAGCAAATGCTCAGATAATCAACCTTTGATATTTTGCTTCAATGTGAAAGACGCAGCTCTAGAGTGCAAAACTTAGATTTCCAAACTCTGTAGCATTTCCTTGCTGAACTTGTTTATCCATCAACGCTTCAAATCACAGCATAATGGAATCTAACGTAATGACTCCTCTACTGAGTTAAGAAGTACAGTCCTTGTACAAAGTGATAAACATTCCTTACAAAGGAGAAAAATAATTTTGCAAGTCATAATTTGAAACTCTAATATAGGAAGAAAACTTCTTGTACCTAATTGTATGTTGGTCATTTTGCATTTCAGTTGCTGATTCTTCAGTTTTACAGGATGACATGTTGTTCAGGCTGCTGCTAATTATATGCTTGCTATTATGATAATTGACATCTCTCAATTTTGTTGTTATGACTACAAAGTACTTGATAACAGGCTGATAATGCATAAAGACTGCAGCCTGTCTTGCTGGCTGAGAATCATCACTGTTTCTTTCTGTTCTGCCTGTCCGTGTGTGCTGAGTTACAAGCTGTTTGGTGTAGAGGCTGTTTGTACACTGTTTGTACAGTGCTTATCACCACGATGTTAGAGATATCATGGCAATACAAATACTGCAGGTATGTACATATATAAACACGTATAATCCACTTCTCAGTCAGTAGTGATTTCAAATCCCACTCTGCAGTAGTGTAATGCTTAATCAGATTTTGCCTTATGTTTAGGTAGTCCAGTGATCTTGTTTCAGCCAGAAAGCATRGGTGAATTGCTGTTTCTTGATGCTTCTTGACCTGTTTGATAGCCATACTTGTGGAATACTGGTATTAGAAATTAGCAGATTGTGTATCAAAGCTTGTATACCAGTGTGCATCGTCCTGAAAGGATGACCAATCATTATCATCTCAATCCTTTGTACCATTCTTCATACTGTTAAAAAAAAAAGTTTATTCCATTTCTTAGTAGATTTCCCATCTTCTTTTTCCCCTGTTTTTAGCCTTTGCAGCACACACTGAATCTCAGGAACTTACTAAATGTATGCCTGTAGGGGACCAGACTGCATAGGAAACTCTCATCTGATTAAATCAGTAAATCCAAATTGAATCTGAACCTTCTCAGGAAAGCCCAGGTTCAATTTGCATTGGTTGGGGGAGTAATAATATACTGTGAGCAGAAAACTCTGCACAAAAGGTTTCAATGAAGAAACTACTAGTAWTTTACTTAGTCATGTATGCAGATAATGCTTTGGACATCTGCAGATTCTGTATTGGGAAGATTTGTAGCAAAGTAAATACGCTGTTAGCTCCTTGATAAAATCTTTTAACCTACCATTTCTACCATTGGAACAAATATTTTTATAATAGGGTTTTTCTTTGAAGGAAGTTGATTTGAGGTCTTGGTGGATATGCATAAAACTTGRTGTAATAGGAATCAGACATAACTTCTTCTCTAGATGAACAGGTTTCTGTTGCATAACCTCAAATGCAGGATCCTGTCTGTGCAGGACCCAGGTTGTCCTTAACATTGACTTAACACTGGTTTTCAGATACGGGACCCATTAAAAAACACTTCAGCTCTACAGTCTAAACTCCGTAGGCCATGCTGCAGCTCTTCCAAAGCCTAAATAGGCTTCTAGGTTTGTTTGATGGTAGGAGATCTTGTTTTTAATTAGCTGTCTCAGGGGCAACATAACAGCAAGCAAGGAATATGTATGTAACAAAAGAATTCCTTAACTAACTGCAGACATTCTTGGGAATATTGGGAGACTTACCAAAAACAGTAAAACTATAACATCCAGGATCCTGGATCTCTGGTGGCCTTCAAGTCTAGTGGAAATATCCTGTTTGCTTTTCCTTAGTTGGGCTATTAAATTTATTGGAGTGGTCTGGCCTCTTGATTAGGGAGTTGTTCCCTGTGYGTGGACATTTTTTCCATTGTGCTGCAGCTGGGAAAATTACCAGCTCTCACTTCCCATCCCCCGTAATTTCTCTGCTATTGGCTGCTCACTCGGTTGGTAGCTCTAAGAATAGATGAACAGAAATGTCATTCGTTATTCACCACTGTAGATTGCTGTCTTAGGCCTTCAATCTCTTGTCTTTAATGGCTACAAAATAGGTTCTTTCATACACAGAAGAGATTTGAAATGTCTCTTTTACGCTGTTTCACAGGGAAGGTTGTGATACAGGATTAAGACTCTTGAAATAAAATGGGGTTTATCAGACATGAAGTTCGTGATGTCAACAGGCATGACTTCTCAACTGTCTGCAAGTATAGTGTGCCATTAAAACTGTACACTTATTGTATGGGTTCAGTGTACATGGATCCCCATGTTCCAAACCAAGCCATGCTTCAAGAATTTTTTTTTTTGTATGAATGTGATGAATATAAGAAGAAAAAAGAGAAAAGACAGAAAACAAATTGATTGTAGTTTGCATTGTCTCTAAAGTAGCAAGGGTTTTAAGTATGTCTAGCTAATCTCAGATTCTTTTGAACTGTAACATTTTAGTAGGGTGAAGATCATGGTCCAAAGCCCTGTTCAACTTATGTTAAGGTAAAATGGAATAAACAGAGGAAGTATTTTTTGAAAAAATTTGTCGTGTTATTGGAGCATATTTAGGGTTAATAGGATTGACTGTCAGGTATTCTTTCAGTTACATTCTGAAGTAGAAAGTTTGTTCGTTCTTTCAGGAAAAAAATAGTTGGAATACATAAGTATTAATGTAAACATTCAGTTTTGGGAGTATGTCTCTGTGTAGCAGGCAAACTTTCTTCTTTTGTGCATATTTACACTAGCCGGAGAGACTGGCACATGAATTAAAGGTGGAAGAAATCCCTTTATGTTCTGGAAATTGCCATGGAACTTCAAGTTGTTCTTCCTAAAGTTTATCTTGCTAGACAATATGATTCTTTTTGCCACCAGAAGCAAARATTCTTGCTATACTGGCATTTTCATAAATGTTTAGATTGCTCACGTAGCTGTATAAGCAGTGTGGCCTTAGTGGCAGCAGAATGGYTATTGACAGCAACTTGGCTCTCTTTCACACTTTGTTGCATATTTGTTGTCAGTAAAAGTGGAAGGGTGATTAATCTCTGTGTTGAATTTCAGGGATGAAGAGTGCTACTTTATGTGTAAACCATAGTACAGTGTATGTAGGTGTTATTACTGTGAATGTTTTGGAATCTGCATAAGGAATATTTAAATATCATTGATATCCAGGTATTCACGTAGTTTCTTTAGGCTTCCTAGGGTGTACATCTATGCTTACTCCCAGAGAAAGAAGTAAAGAGAGGAAACCTTTAAATTTGAATGAAGCATAGCTGTGATAACAGCAAAGCCTGCTCTTCCCTTGTGCTAACCATGTTCTTCACAGTCTGCCCAAGTATGTCATTTCAGTCAGTTAAGACATGAGGRGTGAGCTCCTGAAATGAGCGCTCAGCAAAGTTCCTTATAAAATTAGTCAGTTCTGATTCATCCAAGTTTCGTATGAATACTGAGATTGAAATTGTATTCTCGCTCAGATTAACATCCAGAAATGTTGCCTGGATAGTTTGTTCGATGCTGCTTCACGTGATACAGGTACGTTGGTTGAAAAGTTCCTAGGGTGCTGCTTCAGTGGTGTGTCTCCACCATGGTGGCTTCCCGACATCCCTGTTGGCAAGTTTGCTATGTACTGTTACAGCATCAGCTCTTTGGAGGCCATGTCAGATTTGACTTGCCTCCTCATGGTCAAATGTGATTAGTATTTTTCACAGATCTGTCATGGGAAAATAAATGCTTAAATGAGAATATTTTGCTTTATGGTCTGAAAGAGCCTAAATTTGTATGTCAAGCCTGGCATATGATTTTTTGTAGTGGGTCATAAAGTCTGTAGGCTGGAACACAAGACTACATTCAGTCTGTGGCCCTACAGCCATCCATTAATCATTATTTCTAGTTATAAACAACATGCTTATACTTTCTTCACCAGTATGTTGTGAGGATTAACTGTGAACAGTTCCTTGAAATGCACTGCATGTGCACACACCAGTGTCCTCGCTCTTTAAGCTGACCCAGCTCTGGGGTGCATAATGTAATTGTGAGAAGAGAGATCAGTATCAGTGGTGCTGTCCAGCAGAATGGACACCAGTGAGTCTTCAAGTCTCCTCCATGGTGGTCTCTCATGTTTAAATTCCAGCCTGGCTATTGCCTCAGTTCTCCTTACTGCTCCTGATCTGTTCGGCACATCTTTAGGTGTGGTGGACAGGGTGGTAAAGGGCAATGGGATGTTTAATTCCCCACTTTGCCTTAAATGAAACGAAGAATCCTGCTTCAGGCTTTTCCTGCAAACCTAGCAGGTTGCTATGGATTAAGCTACTTAATCAATCCAAACAAACCATTCCATGCTGCTTCATAGTAGTCAATAGCTCCAGTCACTTGCCATTTCAGCAGCTTAGAGACTAATGATCCTTCATTCTGCAGACAGAGATGTGCCAGAAAGCAAAAGTTGTTAAATAGCTTCTATAGATGAAGCTATAAAATCTCGTTGCCTTCATCCTTTCCCACCATCATAAGCTGGTAGCATAGCAACTGATGAAGCTGCTTGAACTTGAGTTGACCTGAAATTACATGTTTCACAGTTTATGTGTTTATTCCCACCTTTCTACTTTTTTTGGTGTTTGTTGCGTTTACATTTCCAGTCCCTATGGGAGATTAGCAGCTTCCTCATGCAGAAAGCTGAAATAGATTTAATAGTTAATATCACAGGATATATGAGCTTAAATAGTCCATGGAGTTAGAAACATGAGAGAGAGCTGAAGCTGGCCCTGACTACTGACTGGTGGAGAGGACCTTCTTTTTGATAGGATGGGGATGCAGTTTACCATATCTTTGTACGGACTTGGTGGAGCCATAAGAAAGAAGAGCCTCCCATAGACTGATGTTTCGAATTGTGGTGTTACAGAACTGGCTGTTAAAGGAAGCAGTGTAGAGTGTAAATATGCACAGATTATAGTAACCCTGGGGTTTCTCACATGGGCCAAAGAGAGAACTCAGACACAGGTTCACAAGTAACCTGCAACTTGAATGACTGTTGGTGCATGAACAATTGCAGCAGTTTCTAGTGGAGAAATGTGACGCCCATCTACAAGAAGGGCCGGAAGGAGGATCCGGGGAACTACAGGCCTGTCAGCCTGACCTCGGTGCCGGGGAAGATTATGGAGCGGTTCATCTTGGGGGC
>JAYKAV010002009.1:0-63623 GCA_035582835.1 Phoebastria nigripes | reverse complement strand
GAGGTTTAGATTGGACATTAGGAAAAATGTCTTTACTGAAAGAGTGGTTAAACATTGGACCAGGCTGCCCAGGGAAGTGGTGGAGTCACCATCCCTGGGAGTATTTAAAAGACGTGTAGATGAGGCGCTTAGGGACATGGTTTAGTGGGCATGGAGGTGTTGGGTTGACGGTTGGACTTGATGATCTCAGAGGTCTTTTCCAACCTTAATGGTTCTATGATTCTATGAAATTGGTATGTTTTCACCAGAGTTTCTGGAAAGCTCCAGCATTTTCATCTCCCTTGTTGAAGGAGAGCTGATGCCCAGCTCTCATACTTTGTGGTACTTTTGTAATTACTACATTCAGGTATGTGTCTTATGTTAAAACCTACCTTGGTTTTCTTCATAGGTCATTTCAAGACTAATATGAAATGTTAGTCCATGCATATCTGATGTGTCTGTCATCAAGGGCAAGCTCCAAGAAATGAGGGAAGTAGAAAAAATTAAAAATTAGTAATTGTTGTGTGAGGAAAATGTATCAAGGGTGAGTTTAGAGAACAGGACTTGGTTCAAGCACGCTGCACGTGCTCCTGGAGGAGCACAATGGAGCAGTTAGATGCCGGTTAGAGAAAGTCATGGTCTTTCTATTTTTACGGGTTTTTTGGTAAAATTGAAACTGAACCTTTTTTATGTGTGTGACACAATCTCAGCAGATGGGGCTAAGATGTTCCAGCCTCAGAACAGTTTTAGTAAGAGAATGAAATTATTTCTTTGACAAGCACTTTAAGTATTGAATTATTAAATCAAAGAGCATCAGTGTCACCAGTGCATGCACTGGCTGCATGTAGAAAAGGAAAGTGAGTTGTGCTYGTCTTTTCTAGAGGAAAGCGTAATCATTTATCTTCGTGTGATGGTTTTAGACTGCAGCACCTGAGTTCTGCTGCCCTGAATGAGGCGTTCAGAGAGTGTTCAAAGAACGTACAGGTGCTCAGTATTATTTCATGCCGAGCAGTTCTTTGTACAGCTTGCTTTGTGGCTTCCCCCTTAACAGACTAACTGGTCTGATACCTCACTGTATTTCACACTGAAGGCCAGGCATTGAGAAAATAAGAGTAAGGAGGTAAAATGCATCTTACCTAAATTTTAATACCAGTCAAAAGAGGGAGGAATCAGGGGGCAGTTAATTTTATCTGTCTTAGGTATGTACCTTAAGATGAGTTGTACATTCTCTGAAGTTGTCCATTTCTCTCCGTTGCCTATAAAGGGAACCTGAGATCACTAGTACAGGCTTGAACTTATCAAAGCCACATAGTAAAAGTCTGTATTTTAATCAGCTCGTGGTTGCCTAACTTCTTAATGCACAAAAGTCTTTGTGTTGGGCCTCTCATGGTTCATGAAAGATCTCTGTAAACAGAATGACATTCTGTAAAATGTCATTCAGTAAGCAACAAGAAGCGTACTACTGCTCTTGTTCATGATGTCATTTTGTAGCTATTTTGCAGTTGAAAAACTCAGTAAATTACATGCACTTTAAAAATGAGAGTTAATTGTCCATGATTCCCAACCCTGGGGAGCTTGTCATTCTTAGAGATTACCTAGAGAGACTGCCTGTGCACTGTATAGGGTAGCACTCCTATCTGTGTGAAGAAAGGTTGCCTTCTAGCACTCTCAGTGCACAGGACTTATGAATGTGTTTTGCTGCAGTGCCGGAGATTCCTACATATCAATACTGAGCCATTAGGGAGCCATGGGAGAGTCTATAGTCACCTTTTTTCCTCTTTTACAGTACAAATGATGACTCAAAGAGAAGCATTCAGTTCTAATCTATGTGAGTTCTTCTAATAAGCTTTACAATTAGAGCACAGAGTCTTCCATCTAATTCACTTAATTTACGCTGGGAAATGAGATACTGTTCAACTAATCCGATGCTATTTTCTTCTTTATTAGAGAATGAAAGCATCCTCTGAGGCTCTGGTGGGATTCAGGCTAAGCTTCTGAGACACAAATGGTGTGAAATGCTAATGAAATAGTATGCTACTGTAATTCCCCCTTGGTATCTGGTGCCCCTCTCCTTTAACCTGTAACACAATTAAAAGAGTTGGTAGGAGGCAGTGGGCCTGTACCAACTCTTTCTGGTCTCAGGGCAACTTTGTAAATTTTTGTTTAATAAGATGACACTAATACAGATGAACTTTCTTCAACCAGGGTTTGTTCCAGCTGTCTTGCATAGTGACTGCAATGCTTTTAGGAAAAGGTTAAGAGGTTTTTCTGCTGCTTTATGGTAACTCCTGTAACCATTACTGTGGTGTTCTCTTTAAACCTAGGCAGCCCAGTTGCTTAATTTAGAACATACGTATTCAAATCACCAAGGAGCATTTCCACTGCTTCTTAAGGGGAAAATACATAGAGAATATGTATTCTTCATTTTCATCAGGCTGCAGCAAGTTCTCCCTTCATATATAAGTGCTACACCTACACTGTTGTGAGATGTAAAGGGACTATTGTCTGTAGTCTTTGAATTTTGGGTTTTTGGGAATGTCAGAAGACGAGCATCCTGCCAAATATTGGATCTCTTGTTCCATTGGCTTTCTTTGGTGATATTGATTGCTGTCCCTTGAGATCTGCTCGTCTCTCATTTTTCATTGGTGTTGTGCTGATTCTTTGACCACTTTGCTCAATTCTTTCACATCTTTCTGGATCATTTTTATTTTCTCCCCTACTTCTTGTACATGAAACTTATGGCGAGTCCCTTGTAGACAGAAGCATTAGCTCTTAAGGGAAAAGCGAGAAGAAAAAAGCACATGATGTGCTGTGGCAAATGAGTATTCTATATCATAGTGTACTAAAATTACTTATCACTGTGTTAGTAAATTCTGTGTTGGGAAGAAGCATCAGATGGAGAGTACTGACATTAAATTTGCTAATCCATAGAACAACACAGCAGTGTCTAAATGCAGCCCCCCACTTACTGCTCTAATGTCCTAGCTCTTTAGCTAAATAACCAACCTGCCACAAGCTGTAAGGGTAAAATTCCATTTTTGTTTGTCAGTCTTTGATTACTAAGCACATAAGCATCCTGTGGCTGATAGTTCGTGAGGATGAATGCAGTGTTGATCTCAACAGGGGCAAGAAGAGACCTGCATATCCACAGGGCTGCATCGAATAGTATGGGAATGCTCATGGAGGATAAGAGGTTAAATTTTGCTGTGTAAGGGTGATGTTTGCCTGCTGGGACTGCTCTGTTTCATAATGGGATGCAAAACCAACAGTAAAGACTTTTGCACCTGTAAAATGTATAAATCTGTGAAACCGTTGCCCCTTGTTCTATAGGCTGTAGAAATCCTAAATCTTCCTCTTCTCTCACTTTCCTGGATTTTGGCATTAATTAAATATTCAAAATTGTTGATTTCAGAATTGGTTCTGGGCACTTTTCTTTGGGAGCAGGCAAACTATATCACTCACTGGTGCAATTTACCCATCCAGGTGAATTAATGAATCACTTTATTAACGCTGCTGGCACACTCTTCCAACACGGTTGACACGTGCCACTGCTGTCAGCCTGTTACGTTGCTGTGAGACAGATCTGAATGTCTCTCTTTTAGACAAAAACCTATTAGCGCAGTGTCAGCACAGTGAAATAGTCTCATGCTAAATATTGTGCAATCCTTGTGCCATTTCTTTGTGCAATAAATGGAACTGGAAGTTCGGACAATCACTGGAAAACAAAATTCAACTGTTGTGTTTATTACAGTAGTGGGAAGTGTGCTAATAAGCAATGCCAATATAAATACTGTCATTCAGAGCTCAGACTGCTTATTGCTGTGTTGTAAAACTAGAAAGGGTACTCGTGGATGCTGCTCAGACAGTCAGGTGAATCTCTAATGGCCAGCAATAAAACGTGCAAAACAGTTGCGCAAAGGTGACAAATTCTGCCTAAAGGATGGAGGGGCAAAAAATCAGAACAAAGGCATTTTAACATGATTCCATTTTTTCTTAAAACAGCTGGGTTTGCCTTCTTAAATGCAAATTTAAGAACCTATGTTCTCAATAGCTTTTAAATTGTAACAGTCTGTGGCTATTGTGTAGAAAACTATACAAATATGTTTTGTTCTGTATTTTTTTCTTAAAAAAGTTCTGAGAAGCTTGAAATTTGGTTTCCTTGCCTTCCAGTCCCATCCTTATCCTTTCGGCAAGCACAGTCCACAGCTGCTCATTTAGGATGCTGTGAGAAAAGCTTACAATTCCCATTAGTAGGGGAATAAGCAGTATCATGTTTGAAAACACAGATCGTGTTTGTCAGGCAAATGTCTTTTGATAGCAGCTCCCATCCCCACCTCTTCAACACCCAAAGAATAAAAAACACTGTGTCTCTTCTGATCTTATTTTTAGAACCTGTGCTGTATGTTGTATACATGTGAGAAAACAAAACAGGGCTGTCTGTGTGCGTGTTGCAACTACCTTCGTGCTGCACTGGAGGCCTGGCTATGTGCGGGGCATGCACAGCTGATGTTTTGGAAGGACTTAAAGGTCATCAAGCAGTGTGAAAGGTACAGACTGGGTGGCCCAGCCAGATACAAACCTGCTTTCCTCCTCTATTTAACAGGCGTGTCAGCCTTTTCTGGGTCCTTTCTGGTTTGGTTTTCTGGTTTTCTTCAGTCCTAAGTTGAGAGCTTATTTTAGTGCTTGAGGGAGTCATGTTAGGAATTTCACATGTTGGCATGATTATTCAGTAACAAAATAAAGGTACAGGTTAGCACTTCAGAAACAGAATCGTTCAACTTTGCAATATACTAGTGTTTTGTAGCATTAGGGGTTCTTTTTTGTCTAAAACCATCCATAGGCCAACAAATGCAAATGAGAGCTCATGGACTTCTTGGTTGTGCATTTTATCAGATGATCTTCTTATGAACAAGGAAGGAATTTAAAAAAAAATTAAAGCTTTATTCATATAAAATCCATAGCTTAAGATGTTTATCCAGCTGTTTTAAGATTACATTTTTTGTAATTCCTTTTTCTTATAGATTATTTCACAGGAGACAGTGAAAACAGTTGATGGGGATTTCTGTCTCATGTTTCAGTCTTCCCAGTTGCCTTTGAAGGATGCATGAAGCCTATTTTTCTTCCATCGTCTAACAATTGCTTAGAATTGCCATGCTTAGAAAATCACATAGAGAAATATTCCAGTAATGGAGCAGAAACTCAGGAGCAGTTGCCAAAGAGCAAAATACATGTGTTTTCCACAATAGTTGGAAAGTATAGCATTCACGGCACCCAGCCTGTCAGAGTTCAAGGCGTGTCTGGATGATGCGCTTAGTTATATGATTTAGTTTTAGGTAGTTCTGCGAGGAGCCGGGAGTTGGACTCGATGGTCCTTATGGGTCCCTTCCAACTGGAGATATTCTATGATTCTATTTGGTCTTTTTTGGTCCTTCATGTTAGTTTTGTTTTCTCACACTCTTTGCTCTACTAAACTTTCTGTCATTTTAAAGCCCTAACAGTGTTCAGCCTTCTCAGCTGTAGACCACAGCTGTATTTCCTCTTCTAATGGGAGGAGAAAGGCACACTCCAAATCCCCTTCATGTCTGCGCAACTGGACCTGCTTTGTACATACAGTAAAATCTACTCGTGTTCAATAACTCCTGTTTTGAGCTTGTACTACATAGGTCTTTTGTTTCCTTGAAAGAGGGCACCCAGGAACCACGTTTTTCTGTGTCCTTCCTGAGTCTGGGATTCAGGCTAGATGTTGTTCCAGTAGCAGCAACCCAGTTCCTGATGTCCTCGTTCCTGGGGAGCCTGTGGCTTTCTCCTCTGTGCCCGGAGGAGGAGGGAGAATGGCTGAAAGGCAGCAACAGGCTAGATAAAGCTTGCAGTATAAAATACTATCTGGATCAAATGGGGCTTAAAATACGGTTGATCACAGTTACACGTGTACGAGGCCAATCTGTCACCATGTTTATTTAATCAAGATCACATAGAGATTTTAATTAAAATAGTGAGCTCATAACATCAGGCTGGTCATCTGTAACTGACAAGTGTGTTTAGTTACAAAGGCCAAAAAACGGTCCTTATTTATGGGCTAGTTTTGCTAAATAATGGGTAACTTGTTTAGATCACTTGCAGTAGTTTGCCACAGAGTGATACTAAAAAATTGCTTCTTGCCCAGTTGCTGCCAGTAGGAAAGAGCCCATTATTTTCAGTGAGGTGGGATTGAGGCTTGAATAACTACTACAATGGCTGCTTATCTTAGTTTCTTAAATTCGGAAAATGGGATCAACAGTTTAAATTCCTAATTTTCTAATATTCTGTGGCACCTGGTTTTCAAACGGTACTTAGAAAGGGGAAAATTAACAGGGGAAAAAAAGGGAAAACCACCATCACTTTTTTTTTTGGGGGGGGGGGGGGGGAGGTTTAGATTTCGCCTAAAATAAAGAGAGAAGACAGTAATGCTGGGTGTCATCTTAATTTGAATCAGTTAGGCAATAGTAGTTTCTAAACTTGCTAGGCCAGACTTTCATTGTCTGTTTAGCAGAACAAACTGCTCTATTAATTAAACTCAGTCCTGTAAATCCCTTCTAACTTGCAATCAAATCCCAAAGTAACCTGGATCATGTTGCTATTGAAATCTACAGCCCAGGAGAATGGAGTTTAATATTTCATTTGTCCTGTGTTCAGCTATGATGTGACTTGTTAGATGTCATTTTTGCATTGGGAATAAAAATCACTAWGTCTATCTTTTAATTGTCTTGCACCAAGAAACAAGTAATAAACTGTTTGTGATTTATAATAATTTGATTTTTAATGAAAATGTATCTACATGCATTTCTTGAAAACAAATTTCTTGGAGAAATAACCTTTCTAAGTCAAAACATAATCAGCCTGGCATTTCATATCAGAAGAAGATTCTGGCAGGAGTTAGGGGAACAGTGCAAAATAAAAGCAGAAACAAATATTCCACAAAAAACTTAGCTCGTGACACTAGTTTTTGTTCATGTTGGATACCTGCTACAATTACAATTCAGCTTGCCTTTTTTTTAGAGGTACAATGCACAACTACTGCAGTCAATCTCAAGGAGAGGTTCATTGTAATTAGTTAGCCAGAGGAAATGAAATGAAGTAACATTTCAGTTGATCATTTTGTTCCATTGTATAATAATGGTTTCAGTGCATTTGTTTCTCTTCACTGAGCAGATGTTAACCTGCAAGACTTCTCCAGAGGGGAAGGTCCCTCTTCCTCCCATCACATGGTGCTCAAACTCTTCTCTTCCACATTTCTGTGGGTCCTGGATTCTTCCACTTCTCTGGGTTCTTTGAGGAATCACCTTTAAAATAACTCCCACAGAACTCTAAAATTAATGTCATGCTGCAACATTTATAGGTTTCTTTTTCTGAGACAGAGATGTCCTTTTTGTCACCTTATTTTCACAAGAGAATAGAGTTTGTGTCCTCTGGGCTGAGGGCAAACCACATTAGAGTGTGACAGAGGGAAAGCTAGATGAGATTAAAGAAATTGCTCATAATCTTGCGCAGTTCAGCTCAGGTTTTCAAAACAACAAGGCATATGCTATTCGTGCGGCTTCCAATATGCAAGTGTTATTTATACACTGACAGAGGGGGGAAAAAAAAAAAAATCAGGCAGGCAGCCAGAGCCCTGTAGATTTTATTTTTTTTGTAGCTTTCATCAAAGGGTGCTGCTGAGATGTCTTTTATTGGCTTGCTTTTCTTTTTATCACCGAGATGATATTCAGCGGTCGGGTTCCTGCCTCCTCATGATGCTTTTCAGACATCTAGGCACTCTTCAAGTCTCATGCAGGCTTTGCTTGAGTACCTCTGCTCATGAAGTTAAGCAAACTTTGCAATCAAACATGACAGGAGGTGTTGATTCACTGGTACCTTGGAGTTTTTCTTAGTTCTGAGCTACCACAAGCCCCAGTTACAGTCAGTTCTAGCAGCATCCTAACTACKGATATCGTTGACCATGGGAAGATCCCTAGTGTTTAAATTTGCTAGTATTTTCTCAGACACACAGCCAGTGCTTTGATTAAAAAATATATCCTATTTTTAACCTTTATTTTGCTTGGTAAAATCACAAAATGAGCAAGTGATTTGAGTTTTACACTCATTGCTAATTGTGTCATGTTAAGCATTACACTTTGGCTGAACCACAATACCATGATCAATGATCGTGATATTCTGCCAYGTCGGGTCACAGGGCAGAGGAAAGGCTGTTGTACTGGAGCTGTTTTATACATGGTATATGATAAGTGCACTCAGTCTTCTTTATTTAAGACTTCTTTCCCCCCTCATCTTCTGTGCTGGTATTGGCTGGGATAGAGTTAATTTTCTTCACAGCAGCTAGCATGGGGCTGTGTTTTGGATTTGTGCTGGAAACAGTGTTGATAACACAGGGATGTGTTCGTTACTGCTGAGCAGGGCTTACACAGAGCCAAGGCCTTTTCTGCTCCTCACCCCACCCCACCAGCGAGGAGGCTGGGGGTGCACGAGAAGCTGGGAGGGGACACAGCCAGGACAGCCGACCCCAACTGACCAAAGGGATATTCCACACCATATGGCGTCATGCTCAGCRTATAAAGCTGGGGGAAGAAGAAGGAAGGGAGGGACGTTTGGAGTGATGGCGTTTGTCTTCCCAAGTCACCGTTAGGCGTGATGGAGCCCTGCTTTCCTGGAGATGGCTGAACACCTGCCTGCYGATGGGAGGGAGTGAATGAATTCCTTGTTTTCCTTTGCTTGTGTGCGCAGCTTTTGCTTTGCCTATTAAACTGTCTTTATCCCAACCCACAAGTTTTCTCACTTTTACTCTTCAGATTCTCTCCCCCATCCCACCTGGGGGGAGTGAGCAAGCGGCTGTGTGGGGCTTAGTTGCTGGCTGGAGTTTAAACCACGACACCCTCCAATATCATATTGACTGCTATTGCTCAATATACTTAAAGGAGGGAATAAGTATAAACCTTCTGATCTTTTAAAAGTGACTTTTGGATTTTATTTTAAACAGAAGTTGCTTCGTGGTTACTGTATTTTTGCAGGTGCTTCTGAATTGGTAATACTACCCCCAGTGTAAGGGGGCTGAATTTTTAGCGCAAATGAAAGAAGCCAAGTTCTTTTCAGTAACAGATAGAATTCTTATGAAACATTTGGTAAATGACAGGAGAAACTGCACCTGTGTTACAAAAGATGTTGGGACAGCCTTGCTATACAGGTACATAGTGGAAATATGGTCCTTTTGATAAAATCGTCTGAGGCCTCTCTCATGATTTCTTTTTGTCTACAGAACCCCCAACTCCTATCGCCCCTCCTGAGCTGCTGGCTGTCGGAGCCACGTACCTGTGGATCAAACCTAACGCCAACTCCATCATTGGAGATGGGCCCATCATATTGAAAGAGGTGGAGTATCGGACGACCACTGGGAATTGGGCGGAAACGCACATTGTAGACTCTCCTAATTACAAACTGTGGCATTTGGATCCTGATGTGGAGTATGAGATCAGAGTGCTGCTCACTCGCCCTGGAGAAGGAGGCACAGGCCCCCCTGGACCACCACTCACAACAAGAACAAAATGTGCAGGTAGGGTTTCTACTGCTTTACAATACGGCACAGATTTTTTGGTTCACTTACTAACATTAACAAATGGTCCGCTGCACATCCTTATTGTAGATGTGCTTCGTCAGTGATCTGAATTGACATTATGAATTTTGATATATCCTGGAACATTTTACTTTTCATTCCATAAGCAAGTGTTTAAGAAACTGTTGTTTTTATGCGTGTAATGTATTTGCCAAACTTTCTGCTACAGTGTATGGCTGCTTTCTGTTGAAGTGGGAAAGAGATGAGAGTTTCCCAACCAATTCTCCAGTAGGCAGATCGTYCTTAAGACTAGTCTGTTACAAAATTTTCACTCTGTAAGTGCATAACAACATATTTGTTGTTCTTGGGTAATGGTTCAGCATTGGTTATGAACAAATTGACAGTGCTATCAATTTATGAGTGCAGCGTGGTGAAGCAGTAAGCATTTAGTTTTTAAGATACATTTTTGTATTCCACTTGATGGAACTTATTCTTCTCCTCACTTCTGATAATGAAACCTGTTCAAACGCTGTGCAGCATCTTCCCTTTGTCTTCCATATTGGAACAGGTAAATTTTGATCTAGGGACAGAAAACGTCAATCTTCTTTCTAAGCCATATTGGCCTTTCCAGCAAAAACTAGAGGATCATGTTCCTCATGTTTCAGATATATTGGCTATTCATCCTGTTTTCATACGTTAATCATTAGCCATTAAGGCAAATCAAGCTCTGTGCCTTGCAAGGGGACGAATAAAGCAGTTTTCTACCTAGCAGGTTTTTTTCCACCACACAACTGTCTTCTCAAGGTTTGCATTTTTGTAATTTTTGCAAGGTCCTTTCTGTGGTGTGAACAAAAGACAAAGACTAAAAGGCTGCTCTCCTTTTTCTACAACTTTCCTTCCCTCCCCACAAATTAGTGGTTTACAGCAAGTGGATTTAAGTAGTGGAGAGCTTATGCAAAAGCATTCTGGTTCCAGTTGCTCTTTCTGACCAAATAGCAAGTCTGAAGTGTGAAGAATGCATCAAGAACAGCCAGGTGCCATCCTGGGATGGGATTAAGCAGTGCAATGTTAGTGTTCCTCACCCACTATCACAGCATGAGCATCCCCAGCAGCATCCTCTTCCTCTACCAAGAGAAGCAGCCTGGCAGGCTGTGTGTGTTGTGGGGCAGGGGGGCACATCCTTTTTTCTACAGGCTATAAAGCAGTGAACATTCAGTGTCTCTTTGAGAAGAATTGGTTGRAAAAAAAAAAAATCTGAGCGTGAGGATCTGGCATGTAGGTGTTTGCTATATTCAGCACCTGTCCATTGGTAGAAGACGGGTATTTCTGCAGCTAGGTGGAAAGCATGAAGTGACATGGATGATGTCCTGGCCTATTTGGGAAATTGGCACATGCTGTGCTACTCATCTTTTGGGCTGTCTCCTCCTTCACTAGTGTGGTCAAATTCTCTAACCTTCAGCAGAAATAACTGCAGGCCTGGACTGGGACTATGCATTTGCATATGGAAATATGACATGCTGAGATTTGGTCTGTAGTTCATGCATTGTGACTTTGCAGGCACACGCTCTGCAGCAGCCAAACTTGCAAACTTCTCAGTATTACCTGTAACGAATGCTTGCTTTAGTTCAATTCAGGGGTAAAAAAAAAAGAGGATGTTGGCTTTGTGCTTAATGATGTCTTGTACTGGATCCCAAATTGCTGAGTTTCCTTACTCAGCATAGGTATCGACTGACATCATGAAGGATGACRTAGATAATTTGTTCAAATTGGCTAAGTGGTGCCACTCACTATTTTCCGTCCTAATTTACTAATGAAAATCTAACTGGAGAAGGTCATTCTATTAATGTTAGTTGTCATACAGAGCTTGTTGAGATTGATGGTGATGGCATTTATGTTTTGTTTAGGGCATTGGGTGGGAGAAATTGTAATGATCTTGATCTAAGCATGGACTTGAAGGAAGGGAGAGTCTTACGCAATGTCTAAAGATGTACAACTTCCAAAAATGCCAACTGAAATGATAGACAAGAAAATGCAACTCATTATCCCAATTTTCCATATGTCATGGAACTCCTTCAAAATACCCTATTTTGAGGATGATTACACAAAACTTCCACAGTAAAGATTTTCAAAAAAGTGCTGAACCAAGAAAACAGCACTACTTCCTCGATTTTTCTTAGAGTACCTGACGAATGACATCAATGAAAATTGAGGGGTTTTTTTAAATAATTGAGGGTTGAGTGATGCTGCTTTTTTCAAGTGAATTTTTTGGTTCTTTTCTTTGTCATTACTTTTTCTTAGCAAGAGGAAAGTACCAAACTCCTACACGTTTGYATGCAATCGGTAGATGACTGGAGTAGTCCTGTTTTAATGGACTGTTTAGTGTTGGTACTGTGTTTATTAGGCCCACTAATAAAGATAACAAAATTGACTGCAGAAGTAATAGTAGTGAATAGCACCTATACTAGAGAAGAAGTATATACTTATTTAAATTGGAAAAAAATCAGTGTAACCGTAAACAGAAGGTGTCTGCAACCTTCCAACAGTGAGAAGTCAGTGTCCCTTTTACTAAATAATCTCCTTAGTGTCTTTTCACTATACAATAGACGTTGTATACTAGGGACTCTGAGTAACTACTGGCATAGCCTTCAATTTAGGCACACCTTGAGATGAGATTCTTATTTTTTATTTTCATCTCTAGATTGGAACAGGATCTGGGAAGGAACATGCTTTTCTTCCACTTCAAATCAAGTGACAGAAGCTCATTTACAAAGTTGCAGTTGTCTGCTGTGAGTTTCTTGACTGTCAGACTGAGCAAAAGCATGACCAGGGTGGCTCAGCATGAGCTTAGAAAGTCATTACACCATGACGCAACTCTTATCAAGATCATTCATGATTTTCAGATATTTGATCAGAGTGAATGGATGTTGTTTACATGGACTTTAAAAAGTTTTTCATTATATAAACCCTATAAAAACTAATTATGAAAGGTCTTGCTCTAAATGAGCACAAAGAAGTTTTATTAAACTGGATAATATCTTATCTAAATTTCTATAAACAGTATGTGCCCAGGCATCCATTATTCCACTGGTGATGCTGTTGGTTTTCTACAGGACAGCATTACAAGACTTCATTTATATTTGATCTTTAGAAATGATACTGAAAATTAAGTCCCAGCTTGCCTCCTTCCAGGAAAAGCCAACTGCCAGAAAATATGGCAAACCCTGCCTTTGTAAATGAATGATTTTGTTGTTGTTGTTGTGGGTTTTGTGTGTGGGTTTGTTTTTTTTTTTCGTAGACTGTGATAGGTTGTGACTTGGGGCAGGAGAAGATTAAATGACCTTGAGGCTTAAAACAGTAAACTGTCAGTCAGAGGGAAGAGTTGCTCAGCAGGGAATGGGGAAAAGAGAAAGACTGCTTAAGGTTAAGACCAGACATAGGGTTGAGGGGTGGTTAAAGGAAAGGAAGATATAAAATATTAGTTTCTACCCCCAAAATAATAGGTTGGGGAAGATAACAGAATCAGAATAGTATGTTTGAACACAGTTCCCAGAAGTGCCTAGTAGTTCAGCACTAGTCTTCTGAATGTGTTTTTTTTAAGCCATCCTCAAACAGAGCTCTCTAAAAATCCTTGTTTCACGGGCTTCATTCAAGAGTGTGCTTTGGAAAGCTATGATTTGGGAAGCTTGGGGCTTGTTTTCTTCTCTGTGCTTATTTACTATTCCCCTGCCTTTTTTTCTTTCTCCAGTTGCCATAGAAAGGGAGAATAGGGGAAAAGTTCTTTTTTCCTCTGGTGGATGGGAAAGAGAAGGGAAGACCTTGCAAAAGAGGTCATCATTGTGTGTGTCGGGAGGGAAATCTCATCTGCAAAGTATTTGCCTTCTAGTGGGATGAACTTGCATGAAAAGCAAGGCCAAAGAGTAACATTTAAATGAATATTAATAAAGGGATAGAGATAAGACTTTCTTTAAAAATAATATTTAGACCTGGTTAAAATACTATCTGAAAAAGCAATCTTGAACATTAGCTTCTCTGCCTTTTTGGATGATGACAACAGGCGACTCATAAGAAGAGGAGGGTTTTGGGACCTTGAGGCGTGGAACCAGGAAGCTTTCCAGTCTGACAGGAGCCTTGCTTGATAAGGAATGGGGAGGGGAGAAAAAGTCCTGAGAAATCGTGTAATCTCCCCACCCCACCCCACCCCCCGCAAAAAGGTGCAATGATAAGGACAAGCTTATGATAATAGGAGGTTTGCTCTCATATGAGGAAACTCACAGGTCACATGCAACCTACCTCTTAAGATAAGCTGCTAGAGACTGGGTTATTCAGCAGGAGGATGTGATCTAGCTCCTGGAGAAAGGAGTAGTTGTCAAGATCAATACTCTATTTTTGTTCTTGGCCTAGGGAAATAAAGTTAGTCTTGAACGATGTGGCTGAATTCAATACTCCTTTTAAAAAAAGTAGCTGATATAAATGCAAATAATCTGTATATTCGAGTTTGATGTGGTATTGCAAAGTAGTTGGAAAACCTTTTCCTTTAGTTATTATTAAAAGGCACTTTGTTGCCATGAAATCTTGTGAAGTTTAGAAGTAGTAAGCAGCTTTTGCCATTTTTTTGTGGTTTTAAGACTACATTTTCCTATTTTATAGAAATGGTTTTGTCTGTTACAAATGTTAGAAAGAGGACGTAGTTGCGTACTGTTACGAAATACACAGATCGAACAACCAGAAGGTTGCTTTGTTGTGCGCTGAGTTAGTATGAGATGTTACAACAACAGGTTCAAAAATACTTCTGATTTAATTTTAAGGTGACAGCTCTCATTAAATAGGAAACATTCACATGTTAATGTTGAAAAATAAGATTCAGGGTTGCTATACTGCTGCCTTCATTTTTTTCAAGCTTAMAAAAAAAAAAAAAMCAACACCCTGGAAAAAGATCTGATATATGAGTCAAAGCACTACACAAAAGGCATATCAAGTGATTTGAAAGAGAATTCTGTACAACTGATGTGTAGGTATTATTAGAATCACTGTTTCACAGACTAATTTAACTTGGAGTTACTCTAAGCCTTGTCCTGAAACATACATTCATTTCCCTATTAATATTAGTTAAATTTTAACTCTTAACTCTACTGTCTTCTATAACTTTAAATGTAGACAACTTGGAAAATAGATGCTTATTTAGCAGGATTGCCTACCTTTGAAAAGCACTTCCTGTAGAATATTAGCAGTGAAGGAAAACCTTACCTGGGTTTCTTGTTTTCTGTATCAGTAAATGCTGTGAGGGACTTTATTTTTTCAGYTATGATAAGACAAGCCTCTGCAGCGCATGTTCCACTTGTGTTTGGTTTTGCTCTCTTGCTAAATTCCCTGAAATAAAGGCTCGTGTAGCACASTGAAATGCACTTGTTCTTCTCTTGATAGCACCTATTCCCAAGAGCCGTGGAGAGCTGCAGGTGAGCTGTTGAGAATGGCATGATTTTGTGTCTGCGTTTTGGTACATGGATCCCGCAAAGCCAGCGGGACTGGTACCCGTTTTAGTGACTTTGTCCGCTTAGCTTGATGATTGAAACTCTGTTTTCATTCCACCTCAATAGCCTTTGGCATGACAGCTAGAGAGATAAGAGTAGAGTTATAAAAATATGAGATTCCTTCTTTTTGATCCTTGATCCCCAATTTGTGCTTGGAAACAGCCTGGTAGTATTGTTGAAAGGTAGTGGCTTCATCTGTATTGCATCCTAACAGCTTAAGTCCCTTTGCATATAAGATGATGATTTTCCCTGCCAAATTTATTAAATAGATAATAAATGTATCGTGATTTCTGCTTTATTCTTTCCCCTTCCTCACTTAATTTTTGAGGGAGTAGAAAGACAGCATCTAGGCTTTAAATAACAGCTGAAAGAAAAGGTGAAGTATTTCTTGATGATATGCATTTTGTGGCTATGAGCATGTCAGAGTGGTATGCTTTTCTTGTCTCTCTTTGTCAGGTCTCAACTTCTGTTTAGCCTATGACGTGTACCTTCAGTCCTCTTGGACAATGTAGACAATGCTTCAATTGAAACTACAGAGCTCTGTAGGAAGCAAAGTGTATTTCTGGTTTCTCTTCAAGTTGCAGAGGTGCAGTTGGTTGCATGTACAGGGGTGTTCCAGGCAAAAGATGTCTGAAGAACTATCAATATCAAGTTATGGATGTATTGGCTGTAGAAATGTGGTCAAACTGGAAAGATACCTTTCAAAGAACAGAGGATAGATTAGGCCTATGMATTAGTTACTGGAAAAGAATTGAAAAAAAGGAGCTATGTTGTCTGAGATATAACAACAGTGACAACCTATATGGAACAGAAGGAATTTGGGAGGAGAAAGGGAGGTAGTTAAATGGTGAAAAGGGAAGCAGAGTGTTTTGGTGCACTTTGGGTGACTGACTGAATACAGGACTCCTGAAAAGCYGTATTGTTGGAGCTGACAAGATACTTGGTTTGGCGTGAGGCCACGGTCCATCCAAAGTTCAGGCACTAAATTCAGTGTGTTGAAAGCAGCAATGTGCAGAGGAGAGGCTGRGATTTACTGCTGGAGCACATCAGTATGCCATAAATCTGATATTTGTTTCTAGCAGTGACCAATGCCTGGAAATTCCCGAGTGTAGCAAAGCATGTGCCCTATTGCCTTTAACCATGGTATGTATGGTAAAGAATTTTCTTTATCCTGATCCCTGCAGAAGATTGRCTTTTAATACTGAGGCATGTGGATTGATTGCCCTTATCTTAGTCTGCATAAATACAGTTATGAATATAAAGGCAGTCATAATAGTGCTTTGGTCTGGATTTTTTTTCCAGAGGGATTTTGCTCGCGATGGATTTAAATTCTAGGGATTTTTTTTTTTATCTGCAAAGGCAGTTTGTTATCCAGAAATGTTTTTTATGTTTATTTATTAAGATGAAGTCTAGTTATTCATTTCCACATCACACTGTTTCTGCTTGGTAGTGTTGCTGTTTAATTTAATGGCTTTCTATAATGTGGTTTGAATATAGCATTATATTCTGGGTGGGCAGGCTGGTCAGTAAGATGACAACTTTCATAAAGGCATTAGGCTTTCATGCCACGAAGAATAGTTCTCGCGAATGATGGGACCTCATGACTTCTTACAAAAGAAGTGAACCTGCCTAGCACTTATTTTCATGCCAGCTGAATTTAGGACACTGTTCTGTTCTGTATTTCTTGACTCCTGAGGTCTGTCCAGGTTTCATCCCAAATAGCCTGAGTATTCCTAATCTGAAGACGTAAAAATGGAGAGAGAGAGGAGAAGACAAAACAAAAAAGCCCAAAACAACAAAACCCCCATTCTGTTTTGTTGAACTCAAAGAAATCCCTGAGCACTGGTTGACTTAGTGGCACTGTACATTTGAGGCAGCTAAACATCTGGGGTGTGCACAGTACTTTTCTAAGTGAAAGTGGTTTTGAGTGAAATTTTAAGTGAATACAAACCAGTTTGGTTTTTTTCTTGTTGCAGTTTTTCCAGGCTGTATTTCTACTTGAAATACGCTGGGCGCACATGAAGGCTATGTACAAGAGGGTCRCTGACAGGAGAGTCAGATCCACGTTAATGGTTTCAGATCTTCCAGACTGGAGCCTGGACACAAGTGGTGCGCAGAGAACCTAAACCAAAATTATGTCAACTTCTGCGTTACCAAGCCACCCCGGGTTAATCCGGGAACTGAGTTCTCATCTTTGTGTACCACACAATGTTGTTTGAATTTTCTTGTACGCATTCAGATAATTGTGTGATTCCTCTTTTTCAGCTCACTTAAAGAAACTGTGGAGGGAGGGAAGCAAAATAAGCAGGTATTTGATGTGTTAATAGCTTCTTTCCTCTTTGCTTATGCAGCTTCATTTCAGCATTGTCAATTTAAGGGTGTCTCCAAGTGTGGTCCTAAAAACGTGACTTCACAGGACTATATCCTTAGCTTGTGCAAAACTGGCACTGCTTTACCAAAGTCAGCATTTTACACCCATTGAAAATCTGGCCCACAATTTGCAAAAATGGGCCAGGCATTTTTTCTTGATTGTCACTCAGTCCCCTGCTAAAAGCAATTTATTTAAATTGCATGGTGTCTTTTAGTCTTCAGTTAAGTGGCATCTTTCATAAAATTTCATCCCTTATTACCATATTATTACTGTTTCTTTTAGTTTTTTGAGGGTGCGATGAGATGATCATTTCCAGATGTCGCTTTATAYGAGTGTGAAAAGCCCAGTTAGTGGGAGGAAACTGGAAAGGATAATGCTCTGTGTGTATTCTTGCAGTGCATGTGTTAAGCATTGAACTTCCACTGAGGAGTGACCGAAGGGAGGTGTCTGTTTTCCTTTTCTGTGTAATATATACCATAACTCATCCTGGGAGTGAAATGCCAGACCCAGTCTTGCAAAGCATTTATTAAGCTCTATGGATTTGCATAGTCATGATCCTATCTTTGTCCTGGGACAAACACTGCTCGCTGCTTCCTGCTTATGTTTCTCTTTTTGCCTTTCCAAAGGCAGCTGAAACATAAACGCCTTTCATTTTTAAACGTATTTTGATGTACACAAGTCTGCATTAAAAAGCACTCAAATAATAAGAGGCGTTTTAGAGTTTATACACTGAAAGTGCCCAATTTTAAACATTTCAAAGAATAAAATGCATGTTAATTGGCTTTCTTGGAAGCTCTAACATATAATACAAAAGCAAGGCAGGGGCCGAATGGAAGAGCGCACTACGTTTTTAACCTCATGTTAATGCTTTTAACCCTGAGATATTTGTAAGACATTTAGGAACAGTTTTGTTCCTTACGTGTTTAGTTGTTTTACATTTTGTCATAAGTATTTTACCCTTTTATTTTTCCCCAGTGGATGCTGAAATATTGAGATGAACATGACTTCTTGTTTAACACTTGCCAACTTACCCAATGAGTAGGGGTGTTGCACAGCTTGGGGGGAAAAAAAAAAAAAAGGATGTTGATGTCTTAAATACTGTTGCAGAACCAGCAGATGGAGTATGAGAGTACAAAACCTTTTTTGTAATGGTGTGTATGTCTGTCTGCACAAGTACGTTGCATTTTYATACTGGTTGAGCTTGAAAATGGAATTTTATTTTACTTTTTTAACCACCTATTAACCATGGGCATTTCTGTGACCCATTATGTTACAGTATCTGAACATGACAAAACCAAGAGTGAACCAGAGATCTCATTCCCCTTTGGGGGATGCAGGGATCCCTTTGTATCCCAATTCACGTTACGCAGGTGGAGAAGCAAAGACCCCCAATCTCCCCGGGCTTTGGATTGTGATCCAGATGATTGCCGTGGCCGTGGGACTGGGTAGGGGTTATAAACTTAGTCACCATTTTAATTATTTGTTATTCCACTGAATGCAATGAGGAAAAAAAAGGAAATGCTTTCAACTCCTTTTAACTTATTTTTGCTTTTTATTTTTATAAGCTAAAAAAACTTAAAAGCTTTTTCTTTTTTTTTTTTTTTTTTAAGGTGGGCTTTTTAAAAATAAGAAGCAGTGGAATATTTGATGACTTCAAAAGTAGTATTCAAGTAGACCATAGCTGTGACCATAACAAAGTACTCAAATATTGCTGGAGAGGCGTACAGGCCTGAGCATCAAAATCAGACTGACAGTTGTTGTTACAATGTATTTCACTCAAGATCTGCAAATCCTCATTTTAGCTGCCAATAATCCTCCAAATTATTAAACTAAAATCTTGGTGCAGAGACCATTGGAGGGGGGTTTAAAGCGAGACCACTACTCACAAGATAACAAAATCTGAAAGCCTTAACATCACAGTTTCCTCCCTGTGGCACTTTGAAAGGTTTTCTAGCATTTACTAGAGAATGAAAAAGAAGCAGGAGGGAAGTAGGTCTTGCAAATAGATCCAGACCTCCAGAAGTTGATTTGTCAGTTAATGAAGTTTGACGAAAGTCTTTGGTGAGCTTGAAAGATTAGATTGTATATCAAGGAAGTCCGCCACTTTGAAGATAAAGCCTTCAAGTGTTTTAGTAATGTTTTTAATAGGAAGATGAACTGTTGGTATTACGTTGTCTTTTTTTAACAGAGGAGGGAGTGAGGCAGCGGAGCAGGATGCCAAATTTAAGAGAAGGAATAGTGCACCAAAGGCAATCTTATGTATGAACTGCTGTATGTATATGTATAAAACCAGTTCTTCCCAGTTGATTTTATTCTCCTTGGATTATTTGTTAACCTAGTATAGGCATAAATCTTTCCACCTGCTGTTCTGTAGGTCACTTTGCTATAATGTTTATTTTTACGTTCATAATACATTCCTCTGCAAAAAGATCCACATGATTCTTTTTCCTGGGCAGAAAGAATCCCATTGTCACTAAAGAAACTGTGCCTGAAAGCAAGTCTACAACTGCGATGATTTTTTTCTTTCATACAGAATTAAAACTGTGGTATGCCAATTCAGACAAAGCGGATACCCTTGCTGCTGTAAGAGAGCCCAAATGTCTTCCGAGTTGTTGTCTGATGCATGCAATAGATTAAAATACCGGTGTAAGGTGTTGCATGTTACATTCTATAATGTATAGAAATCACTATGTTGCATCCTATAATTTCCTTTGTGGTGATAGGAAGGGTTTTTGGGTGGTAAGTGTTAAGTTTCTTGTAAACACGGATTCCCATCCCTCATCATGTATATTATGGTCTTTTTCTTCTAAATCACTCAACAATGCACTCCTACTAGTTTCAGTTATAAGACTTCCCTTTCCTTTGTGAAAACTCAACTTTTTTGATTCTCGTCTCTGTCCTACTCTTCTAAAGAAATCATCACAGAGATGAAAGATGAACTTTGCAATGCCTGACATAAAATCTACGGAGTAAAAGTGAGTTTTGTATCTACTGCTGGTGTTCCTGTTTATGTTCTGAAGCTGTTTTCTATAGTTGTTGCTTCCAATTAGTGTTGTGCGTGCGAACTCCAGGTACGCACCTTCTGCCAGCCTTCTCCTACTGTCTATGAAAGGCTTAGGCAATTTATAGCTTTCCCCTGATCCAGCTGGCACAGCAGAGCAAATATTTACTTATTTTCACACAGAAGCAAATATCTCAGTGTAAAAGAGTTGGAATCGCACTCTGTGCAAACAGGTGCTTCATATAATATCGGTACGTTATGCTGCAACCGATCAGGAATTTATATTGAATCTTCCAAGCCTCTCGCGCTGCTGGCAGCGCGGTTGGACCGAGGCTCATGGGTTAGTGTCAGTGCTCCCGGGTGATCGGACTCGGTTCATTAGTATGAGTGATAGTTTGTCTATCCTTATTTGTCTCTGCGTATGTCTCAATGTAAAAGATGCTCTTGCTTGTACCAAGAAATAATCTCYAAACCTGATCATGGTGGCTTGTGCTAAAAGTAATATTATCTTGTTAAAGTAATCTTCAGGCTGTAGAAATGTACCGGTGTGCTGAAGGCATAATCATTACCAGCTTGTTATTCCTGCCTTTTCTCTGTCACAGGGGTGTCCCTTGGCAGTAAAACGCTGAGATGTTTTAAAAGTAAGCACTGTTTATGGGTAGAGGGGAAGGCAGAGCATTGCCTGTGATGCAGATGTGTTAAGCAAGGGTAACATTGTTAAAAGTACGATGTGAGAACCTAAAAAGAAAGGAGTGGTGGGATATTTTTACTCTATTGCAAAATACTCTAAAAATTCTTTTCAAAAAACATACTCTTTGTTGGGGTGTATGTTTTCTGTCCTGAATTGCTTCAGTGCTGTTGAGTTTCTTTGTTCAGGAAAAGAGATTTTTGTTCTGGTTAGAGCAATTTGCGCTAAAATATTTGCACTTCATCACCTTAACTTTGTGCATTTCTTGTAACAACAATAATTAAAAATTAAGGAACTTTTGCTCATATGTTAGTTCTTAAACCATAATGTTCCAGTAGCAATCAGATCCTTTGACTACCTCCTCTCATTTGCAACACACAGCTCTGAAACGTTCACCGTTTGTCTTGTTTATTCAGCTTGTTAGGGTAGAGTGTCTGCCATGAAGAATCTGTAAGGCGCCTGGCACAGTAGGTCCTTCTTTATTTTCGTGAGGGGGCACAAGCTTATCTTCTGTTTTTCATGCTAGGTGCCTAAGGGTTCATCATCCACAGCTGTATTCTAGCATTTGTTCCATTTAGAAGCTGATTCTAGAATGTTAATGCCAGCAACAAGATGCCATGCTTTTCCAAAATGATGGGAGTTAAGGGGAAGTAGGAGTAGTTGTAGAAACTCAGAATATACCTGAATCTCAATTTTAGATGACACATGACAGTATAATGAATTAATATTAAAATCTGCATATGTTTTGTGAAATATACTGTTTGTCTAGCAAAAATAACTGAAAGSTACTTAACTGCTATCTGCACGGCCATGCTGGGCATTTGCATATGTGCAAAAGATTGAATTTTCTGCTCAAAAGTCCTTTGCCATGAGGTCAGCACTGGCTGAGGTTGGTGGGAATGGGACAGGTCTTCATTTAAATATCTTCCAGAGTACTTAGGCTTCAGAAACAGCAATATTTTAAAGAATGGGTAGTGAGTTCTGCTTTTTCCACATTCACTTCCCTCATTCGTAGTACGAGAAAGGACCTTGCAAATAATTCAGTGTTTCTTTGTGATTGCTGCGGTGTGTCCATGACTCCCTAATTTCAGATCTGGCAGCGTTAGTCTCCGCAGAAGTACGTATGAAATCACAGTTTAAATTAGTGAAATAGAAGGGATTATGAGGCGCTATGCTATTCATCTTACAGAAATATTATAATTTTTTCTTGTATGAGTATTAGGAAGAATAATGTCAGAGCAATACGATGCTATACAACCCATTGGGGAGGAGGCACCAGAGGTTTCTGCAGTTGCATCTGAGATCTAGAATCATGTATTAGTTTTTCAAGCCACAGAAACAGCCCTGCTCTTCCCCCGATCCAGGGAAGCAGAGTCTAGCAGCCATGGGGCAGGTGTTCTGTGTTACTACTGCACAGAAATAGGACTGTGGCCCAACTGCCCCAGGACCTGGTGCTAATTGCCCCCCTGCCCTCAACAGTCTGGTATTTGAAGTGTATGATTTCTCAGAGTGCTCAGCTGCGGGAACTCTGGGTTTATAGCTTTTGTGTTGGGAATGGCCCATCATTCAAAATGCATATGACAGGGTTTTATAAATTAAATCACATCTGATTGCTGCTACAAAGAGCACAAAGATTTAGACATCCATATACATTTTTTGGCTCCCCAGTCTCTGCCTCATTCTTTTGAATGGTTTTGCATGGGAGGCTGTTTCAGCTAACTCGACTCTTCCCTTCAAATGATGTTTTCTTCTCCAAGTTCTGAAATCAGGGTCCAAGTTTCCTCCTACATGACTAAAATCTATAACCTTCGGTCCCTGTAAAACAGCTTTTCCGCACTCGGTGATGTATTTCTCTCTCCCTGTAGCACCTGTCCTCTCCTAACCATCCCCCTTGGCACAATCAGTTTTATCCGTTTGACCACTTTCAATTAGATTGCTTAGACCTTTTCAGTTGTCAGCAAATCTTAACAGTTGCTCTTTTAACCCAGACATGCCTACCTAGACATATGCGTTTGTCTGCTGACCATGTATTTCCCATTGCAGGTAAATAACTCTAAAACCAGGTTATCCTCTAGAGGTTAGGGGAAAAAAGCAAGACGAGATTAAATTGCTGCCTGAGTTACAGACTTCATAAACATCATGCAGAAATCTCCTGTATTTACCACAGGAGGACAAAACCTGACACACTGTGCATGAGATTTGCACAGGAATCATGAAATGGTATTGCCTCTGATCATGTACTTGAATGAGTTGACAGATAGGAATGCTTTTAAACTCAAATACCTTTAAGATTTTATTAACAAATCCTACCTTAGGTTGTCCCCTGGGTTAAGGACCAGGGTACTGCTGGTATATCACCTTCAGCATTTTCTTTAAATTTGTCTTCCTTGAAGGAGTCAGGCTGAAATAGCAAATTGTAGCCTGCAGCACTCCATCCGTTCCCTCCTGAGAGCATGAGGACAGTGTGAGATGCTCTGGGCACCCTTCACACCACTGCAGGTTGCCTTGTGTATTCAGAGCACACAAATAACAATAACGTGGTCATATTCTGGGCAGCAAAGCTGAGCGATTCCCAGATTGTGTTGACAGGTCTATCCTTAAAAATCCTTTCTGCTTTGCTTTTGTGATATTTATGAGTGTTACAGTACTGTTGGTCCAAAGAGCTCAAAAATCCTGAATCAGAAACCACTGAAAGTCTCTTTCCCCACTCCATACACTCCAACCACACTAAATTTGGTCTGGTTTTTGTTTGTTTTTAAACCTTCCTTTTGTTTATCCTTTCATGAGTATGTGGCAGTCACAAACTGCTCATTCATTCTCCATGCAAAATTGCAGGCATTGACCTCCTGCTTCCAGGCTGCTGTCTGTGTTCCTCCTCTCTGCTACATCACTCCACCTCAAGATGGAAAACCTTTCCGTAGTGGCAAAACTGACAGCTTTCCCTGTGATGAGCTGGCAGAGGAAAATGGGAGTTCATTTTAGTTGTGTGGTGGGTGCATGTCTAGTTCTGCGAATAAGGAGAGTAAGGTAGGGGGCAGGTTGCTGAAACAGCTCTATTGGATCTGCTCCTCATTTGCCCTCATGTCCAGCCCCAAGAGAGTCAACAGATGGTGGGATGTGGAGCCAGAGCTTTGTGCTTGGCTGAGAACCTGGCTGGAAGTGCTGTTCTCCAGCCTCAAAAGGCTGCTGAGAAAGCAGGTTCCCTCACTATCTATGCTTACTCTTTTTGCTGTACTGGAGGGGGGATGGCAGAAGATCTGGTGGCAGTTCCAGGGATCCCCATAGAGCACCAGGGATGTCTTTGCTGCTGCTGGAAATACAGAATCATAGAATAGTTTGGGTTGGAAGGGACCTTTAAAGGCCATCCWGTCCAACCCCCCTGCCGTGGGCAGGGACATCTTCAACCAGATCAGGTTGCTCAGRGCCCCRTCCAACCTGACCWTGAAYGTTTCCAKGGATGGGGCATCTACCACCTCTCTGGGCAACCTCTGCCAGTGTTTCACCACCCTCAGCGTAAAMAATTTCTTCCTTMTAYCTAGTCTRAATCKCCCMTCTTTTAGTTTAAAGCCATTCCCCCTTGTCCTGTCGCAACAGGCCCTGCTAAAAAGTTTGCCGCCATCTTTTTTATAAGCCCCCTTTAAGTACTGAAAGGCTGCACTAAGGTCTCCCCGAAGGCTTCTCTTCTCCAGGCTGAACAACCCCAACTCTCCCAGCCTTTCTTCAYAGGAGAGGTGTTCCATCCCCCGACCATTTTCRTGGCCCTCCTCTGGACCCGCTCCAACAGGTCCGTGTCTCTTTTGTGCCGAGGGCTCCAGAGCTGGACGCAGTGCTGCAGGGGGGGTCTCACCAGAGCAGCATATGTGGCACTGTGGCCTCTTCTGGTCGCAATTAGCTCGAACAATTCATTTGAGCTTTCTGAGTTTCTTACAAAGGTACCCGCCAAATTATATAGCTTGCAATAATTTTAGCTTTTTGTGCCTTAAAATACTGTCCTAGACTATCTAGGGAGCCTTGTTCTGTGTAGTATGTTGTCTGCTTGAAGAGAAGCGTGGGAGCCTCAGGAACTGTGCCAGTCAGTGTGATCCGCAAAGCTTTACATGTCCTACATTGCTGAGACAACATATGGGTGTCAAGATGTACCATACTAGAGAGACATTTATAAGGGGAGGTTTGACATGAAGTTTCAGAACAGCACAGCTTCTTGGCAGCCGTCACATTGCATTGTACCAGGTTTTTCGTGTATGGTGGTTTTTGAGGTTTTTTTGGGGATGTTTTTTTTTTTTTTTTTTAAATACAAAGCTATTATGGTATTGGTAATGTGCAGTGTTCAATTTAGAGGGGAGGACCAGTGGATGTCTGGAATGCTGTTGAGTTCACTGTGGATACAGCAGTGCTGGATTGAGTGCTGTTCAACTTTTACATTATCATCTCTCACTTCTGTTTCCTTTATTTTCTTTAAATTTTATTATCTCTCTCTCTTCTAGTGAAAAAGAAGTGTTTGAATTTCAGAGCTGAGCTGGTGCTTCATCCTTGTGGGAATAAGAGCTCGGCTTCTCCTCTCTCAAAGCAAAGTCTCAGATCTCTGTTTCCTTTAAGTGCTGTGCCAGCTTTCAGCTCTCAAGTGCCTGTTTGCTTTGACTGGTGTGTTAGGTGGGTAGCGAGTCCTGCTGCCTTCAGATTCTAGGTATTGTCCTAGGAGGATGAGGCATCATGGAATAGTTTTTTTCATCTTACAGATTGTGTTGTCTGAAAGACCTTTGGGTTATAATTAATCTTCTTAGGAACTTGCATGGCATGGTATACAAGGCATTTTCAAATAACACTTCAACCATTATAACATTCCTTGGTACAACTTCGTAACTGGGGGGAAAATTGCCTGAAGACCTAAACTTAAAAAGTTGTGTGTTTGTAGGGAGGGGGAAATAACCTCTGAGTAAAATGTATGGCAATTAAATATCTAAGCAATGTCACTTGCTTAGAAGCAGCTTTGGGGAAGATCTCATTATTTGATACCATATAATGTGTTCTTTATAATAACGTAAGTTCGGGACATTTTGTTTCTGCAGTATATTGTATAGAGAAACTGATGCCTACTCTGTGTGTCTGTGTGCATACATATATAAGTGCTCAATAGAATCTGCCATCTTGCGTGTTTATGGTGTGGGAACCCGATCTTTATCTGGGGCTCATACATCCTGATACAATACTAATAAATACAGAAAGAGGCATAAAATGTGGTAAGATCATTGTTACGTCACTGCATTAAAATTTGGCAACTCGATGAATGTACTTTGCCCTTTTCCATTCTGCATGTGCATACACAAACAAGCAGACACACAACTACCTTTGTGAAAGAAGGAGAGGGTCCAACCCCGAGATACTGCAGTTCACTTCAGTGACGTTCCCCCCCCRCTTCCTTAGATAATCACTGTTATATTTATTTATACACTGCATAAATATTTATTTATTTATACACTGAGACAGCTGTCTAAAACTGAAAAAGGTATCTGAAGATTGTTATTGTTTTCAGTATGGCTGAGACTGAAGTAGCAGATGAAAGAGGAGGAATCTCCTAATTATTGCCTAATTCTAAGCATTGGTGTTCAAGTATGAAGCGTTAGTAAAGTAATTAAAATGGAGAAGAAGCAATGAAACTCTCCTATTGTCGAAGTGTTAAGCTTAACGCATAACGGGGAAAATACAGAAACTTTCTGTTAAGCTTTCTATGTTAATCAGTACTGAGGAGCTATTTTCTTTATAATAACATCTGCAAGTATCTGTCAATAGCGTGCAAGTGTTGATTGTATGTTACAATACTTCATTTTAATTAGACTCCATAGGAGATAGTTAAAGGGTTGATGGGGAGAGATATTGTAGCAGTAAATATTACAGCACATTTGGAAAAGGAGAGTGTAAGAACATGTTGGCTTCAACGTTCGATATAACTAACACTCTGCACTCTGGGACACACTTGTCACTGCTTTTGACTGTAGAAACTCAGTGATATATTGCATTTCAGTTTGGTGAATCTTCCTTAGGGGACTAGTTTGTCATTGAAACACCCTGGTGAGGCAGATGCAGCAAGTCTTGCCTGTATTAATCAGCAATTGCTGGGTCACACTGGCAAATGAGAGATCGTGATGCGGGCCCTTGGTTGGAGAACAGATGAGGCCGAGTTGGATGCTGGGCTCAGAACCAGAAGAGGAGAGCGGGGGCCGGGGCTGGTCAGGGCTCAGCAGCCCGTCTCAGACTTGCTGTGACTAAGGAGGTTCCTTCCACAGCGGCTCGGTGACATGAGGAGCAGCTTGGCAGGCAGGAGGGGACAGAGGAGCGTCTCTGTAAAAGGAAAGATAAGGGCATGCGCTCAAATAACTGTCCCAACCCTTTAGTTCCAGGATCTGGCAGTGGTGCTTTTATTGCCATTTTGCTTTTATTTATTGATTGATTTCTTTTTGGCCTGTAGCCCGTCCCGTGAGCCTTTAGCCCTTGCATTGTGCTTTAGCATTGTGCTTTATTGAAATAAGAGTCCTTTTTCTTGCTTTTTGGATGTAACTCATTGTAGGGTCAGCAGGCTGTGGCCTTTATTCGTTCTAAAAACTAAAARCAGACTCTAAAGCCTAATTAGAAAACTGAGCAGCTTCCTTCCTATCCCTGCACGTGGTAGGGAAAGTAGTTTCAATGAAATTAAGTAACTTGGCTTAGGTTCTAAAAATAAATAAATAAATAAAATCAGTGGCAAATGTGGATTTAAGTCTGACTCCTGGCCCAAGCAGTAACTGTCACATTTAAAATGCAGTGCAGGTTCTCATCTGGATTCTTAGTTACTGGTTCTGCCATCCCAAGATGAGACAAAATGAGGTTTCGTCTTGTATAGTAGGTGGCAGTTTGAAGCATTAACTGCTGTGGAAGAAGATTTGAAAGGCAATTTCCCTTCTCAATTTTCTCTTAAGTCATTAAAATTCATCTTCGGTTCTTCAAACACCCAAATTTCTGTTCCGCTTAGGTATCTGGATTGGAGATCTTACGATTGTTCACTGCACTGAATATCCCTTAAATTTATGGCAAACTGTTTGACACCATTTTACAAATCGTCCGTGATTCTACAGATTTATCTTTAGAAGTTTAATTTTTTCCCCTGCCAAATCGATGCTAATCTCACTATGAACTGAGTTTAAAACTACTTAAACCTGAAGCTACTTCTTTGCTTTTTACTTATTCGAGTTTTGCACTGCTAAGGCACTTTCTTGTTACTTGTCTGTCTTCAGGTTGGACACATTCTGACTCCTTTATCCTTTGCTTTAATATATTGTTCTGCGGTACTAATCACTCTGTCATCAGTAAAGTGGATGGAGTGAGGAACTGGAGTGTACTGTTTACGCATCTGTGCCTTAAAAGCACCTGTTCGGGAAGTGAAGAGACTCAAAGTTTGTCTTAGAAGTGCAGAAGAGTATAAAAATAACCTAATAACTGTGCCACCTTATTTGAATTTAAAATAGCTCTTTTTTAATTCGTAAAAGCTCATGGCAGGAGTTGTCAGGCTTTGGGTGTCAGAAGGGTGATGAATTTGTGTGGGAGTGTGGAGGCTATAAGAACACATAGGACTTTCTGTGCCTCTTTTTTTTTGGGAAGCTTGTGGAAGGGGAATAGCCTTTTGTCATACTTGTGTCACATTTTATTTTTTTTTAAGACTGATGAGAGAAGAGAGAAATCTGGCTGTCAAGAGCAGCCTGTCTCCTCTTGCCTGTCTTTTTTGTTCCTCCGATCCTCAGCTTCCACTGTACAGAAGAGGCAAAGCTCTTAGCTAATCCAAACAAAGGCATCTGGGGGGGCTTTTCTTCTGGCCTCTGATGCTAACTGCCCCCGCTCATACCACTGACTTTTAACTAATGCAGTGATGTACTCTCATCTCTTCTTAATATAGGCTCCCTGCCACACTTGTTTTTCCTAGTTATCTTTAACTCTACAACCAATTTAAGTGTGAGCACTCTGTGATGTGTTAATTCACCTGGGATATGGGAGCTGTGTGTGGTTTTTCTATCTAGACGATTACCCTAATAAATGGTAATTTAAAAAATTTAAGGTTAATCACAACACTCTTTTCAAGATGCTACAATAATACATTACTAGGAAGTGAAACATGGGTGTAGACAGTATTTATTTATATCCTAGCCATGATACTTCTSTGTCCTGGAAGAGACTGTTGGCAACTCTCGCTGTCTGTCAAGTACAGTAGAAAAGTGAGGGTGTGAGGAGGTTCATCTTGTTCTCTGAAGTTATTTTGTGTTTAAAGGCAGACACTAAAAAAGAAGGTTAAATGAATGGTGAGAACCTCTTCTTTCTTTCCTTTATTTTTTTTCTTCTGTTGTGCCTGTAATTGTGTGCTGCTCATTAAGTAGCCAAAGGCCTTTTGAAAACTCCTTTCATTCAAGAAAGATGCCAGACAGAGCTGCTTGTGAAATAATTATAGAAAATGAGTGTTGATGCATGTTTTGACTCTGCTGCAGAAGTAATTCTGTCTTCTCTAGTTGAAGTAATTAAATTTGTTTCTAAATAGAGGAAAAGAAATGGTAATTGTCAAAAAAATGCATAGATCTGACTTCTACGTTTATGTAGTGGCAGATAGAAGGGAAGCAAAAAACTAATTATTATATTAGTGTAGTCATTATTGTGTATTATTCGTTGAAGTGAGGTACCGTTATTAAGCACATTGAGTCGTGAAAGATTTGTGGAATTTACAGAGTTGTTTGCCTGATGGTTACTTGCTTTAGCATTGTGGAGTATAAACGTTTTTACAGTATGCTGGGTTAATAATGGATTTAGTGTAGATCTCTGGAGAAACTCACTAGCCATTCATTACTTGAATAAAAATGTTTTTCCAGGTAAAGAAGGTTTTCAGTTATTGTAAACTAGAGTCCTCACTTAAGGAAGCAACTAGACTATAACTTTTATTTCTATGCCTATGATGTTTCTTCTCAGTTCAGATGGCCAGGGGGGTAAAATTGTGCTAGCAGCTGTGATGATGCATTTGCTACTTTTGGAGTGGGGTGGAACTGCCATGTTTTATGTGGGTCAGGAAACAGTCATGAGACGGCACCGCTGCTGTTACCCCCAGGCAGCAGGGAGCTGCAAGCCCTGTCAGTCAATTCCCGTTTCACCCTCCATCGTTTCAAAAGGATGAGAAATATGGTTGCTCACCCTGAGACTAATCCCCTTGAGTTTTTGTCGCGGTATCAAATGATGCGAGAGCTTACTGCCTTCAGTGAGGACAAGGGTTAAGTGTCTGTTAGGGACGAGAATGCAAAAGCTCTCTGTGGGAAAGCCTAGGTTGCAACTACCTGCTCAGGCTTGCTGGTGGTGGATRCTGTTCCTTTTTCTGTCATGAATGTGGGCCTTGCAAAAAGCACCTGTATTCCTGGTCTGCAAGATAAACTAAAATTCCTAGAAATACAGATGAACCTACAGTGGGCTTGCCAGCAGCCCTGGCAAGAGAAACCCTTGCCAGAGAATACTGCTCCTTCTATATGAAAACAGTAACACTGTGTCTATCAAAATACAACAGCCAAAGAAAACATGTTATTGTGCGTGTCATAGGTAGCACAGCACTGTGGGAGATCCACGTGTCCTTGCAATAACCAGCTGGAGACGCAATTACCTGTAAGTAAATGATGGCTGCATGGCAGGAGTAATTTTCCCTATGTTGGCTTTCCTAAATGTCATCGTGCTTCTGCCGACCACAGTGCTTAGCCAGCCTTGATGAGTTCAGAGTTGCTCATGGTTTAATGTGCTGGACACTGAATTGTCCTTCATGCCTTGCTGTGGTACGTAGTCTTTTATTTTACCTTCTATCCTTCACAGTCTGGGGATGTAGGGAAGAAATCTGTTCTTCTGGTGACTGCAGCTACCTAAGATGCAAAGGTGTATGGAGGGGATCAGAACATGTCAAAGTAGCAGTCTTCAATCATATTTATATGAACACGTATTTAACAGGTGTACATCAGTGTGGCATCATGGACTTCAATGGACATGTACCGGTAATGGACACTTTTTGCATTTCTGAGATCTGTGACGACTGGGAAAATTCTGCATCCCCCAGTTGGTCACTGATCGTGGCAAACCTGTCCATGTAAAATCACTTAACAAGTTCCAGGATTAATGTCATGAGCTTGCTTTGTGTTTCAGCGTGTTTTCAAAAGAAGACAGTGTTCAGTTGCTAACTGCCCTTTGCATAGCGAACTGAGCAGCAAAGTAGGCAACAAACTTCTCTATTCCAGACCACTAGCAAGATACACGTTAGATTTTAAACAAAAATTACATTCTTTGTTGATTTCAGTGACCTTTTATCATTCTCCAGAGTTGAATTCTATTTGCAAGGTGATTCTTCTTTCAATTTTTAAGGAAGAACTGTCAAAAGCAATGCAAGAATCCTCTCTACTTTTTGGAGAGCAGAAGGTCAGAGTCCTAAGAGTTTTGTTTTGGCATGAAATTTTGATGAATTAACCAAACCACTGTGTAGACTTGCATACAAATCGCCCCTTAGTGAGTCATGAAATAATACACAATTTCCATTTTTATTTTTTTTCTTGCTTGTGCTGGAAAGCTTTGGAAGACACATGATGCTGTCAAGACTGTCAAAACTTCATATAGTCAATTTCAGCTCTAAAATAAAAAAAAAAAAAAAATACAACTCCTGTGTGAATGGGAACAGGGAGAACCTGGCAAACCCTCTGACATCAAGGAATGAGGAGGGTGTTGAGAGATTCCCCCTGTCCAAGATCATGAGCAACATATGTTCAACTTGTTTTTTCTTGTTTCTTGGGGAGTAAAAAAAAAAGACCATCTTTYCCCCCCCCAAATTTCCATGCTTGTGAAAGAAAACAGTATATGCTGAATTTTTGTGCTAGCGTACTTTTAATGGGGAGGAATGTCTGTCTCTGTAACTGGCTTCAGGTCATAGTGATAACGTTGAGCTATGGACTGGCAGATGTGAAGTCTGTTTGTGGGGTCTCATGGAAGCCTGTGGGTTACTGGAGCTTCTTGGAAATGCTGTTTTCATGCAGAAATTTAATTGCCCCAACATCTGCTGGAAGGGCAGCATGGCAGGATGCAAGCAATCTGAGAGGTTTTTGGAGTGCAGCAAGAATAATTTTAGGTTGCGGGTGCTGGATGAGCCAAAAAGAGGAGATTCTCAGTTGAACCTGCTACTCATGAACCGTTTGGGACTCTGAAGGTTAGTGGCAGCTTTGGCTGCTGTGACCGTAAGATGACGGTATGTACGGTCCTGAGGGAGGTGAGGCAGGTGAGTGGCTGAATAATAGTTGTAATAAAGAGGACGGAGCCAAATCATCTTGGAGATGTGTAGTGAGAGGACCAGAAGAAATGGATCTGTTCAAATTTCAAAGTTGAATGTAACTTTGAAGTTAGCTGTGCTTTGGGTGGGGAGTTGGTCCAGATGACTTGCAAATGTCTCCTCCAACCTGAATTATTCTATGATTGATTTTATTCCTTATTTGTGGAATAAATGGAATAGATTTGTGGAATTTATGACCTTTAGTGGGTTATTGTCTCCTCCTTGAACAGGAATCTTTAATTTACTGTTCCTCTTGCTCAAAAAGCTCACTTTTCTGACCAGGAGTTTGAGTTCCCTCATCCTTGATTTTTAATGTTGCAGTGTCAGCTATTAGTGTGTGTTGGAGGGGGGATGACGAGTGAGGAAGCTGCAGACTAAATCAAGGACCTGACGATTTTTAGTAAAGGGTTGAGGAGAGCTTAGAAAGAAAACAGGAATTTATGGTCATCCTGTTAGGGGATTGTTGTTCCTACTCCAGCCAGACCAAAGCCAGTCGTTCTCCCAAAGGTGTTATGAATGAGGAGGGCCATAGTGCATGAAGAACTGCTGCAGAGATCTTCATGCGAATATTTTTCTCTACACTGTTCTTCATGAACCTTCACTGTGTGTTTTTAACTCTGAGGGAATGGCATTTTGTGTTAACACTGTTATGCAGGCTTTGTAAAATGCCTGAGCTACCAGATGGATCACAAACTACCGAAGAGCAGCTGTATGAGGAGCGCAGTCATTTTACTCAATGGGGAGATGCATATACTGGGCTTCGAAAGACTCCATTTAAGGGGAAGAAAAGAGATCTTCAAAGCCAGCAGTTTTCAAGTAAATAACTCTTTAGCTTTGATACGGCTGCTTCATGCTGCCTTGTCAGTCTAGAGGAAAGATGTACCTTAAATCCAAGTGGACAACTAAGAATGAAAGCTAATAAAAGATTACAATAAAAGAAAGGAATCCCTGTCATAAGAAAAAATACAAGACATGGTTTTATATCCATTGCAGCAAGCATTCATAGGAGTGAATAGCTCATGTACAGTCTGGGCTGAAATACTTTTGGTGAACTTTTATCATGTACTTAAAGCTCTGCAGAGTGACATGAAAAATAATAATGGGGGAAAAAATTCCCCAACCACACAGTTTTTCTGTCACCTTGCAGGATTTCATAATGTTACCATTATGAAAGAAAAACCTCTGATGGGCTGATACTAGTTTTGCTGAGCAGGCAGGTACACAGTGCATAAGCACATGGACCAGGATTCATTAGCCTCATATTTTATAACCGAAATCAACATGATTAATATTTAGCAGAGCAGTAGGCCACTGACCCTGAGCAGTCCTGTAGAGGCCATCATTACAGACCAGGCGTGGAGGAGGCAATAGTACGTTATTATAATTGAGAGCATTTACCACTTTTAAGGAAGTTTGTTTGAGCTCCTGGACTTGAATGAGCATTTCAAACTGCTAATCACTGCTGAAAATAAATTAAGCCAGTTTGGAGTTTATGTTCTCTTTCTCCAAGTACTCCAAATGTCTGCTGGTTTGGGGTAGATAGGTGTTTCTAGCTCGAGCATGTTTCCACATCTAACTCAGCAGTACAGCATAGGGGTGCACGTACATTGATGTAACCCCTAGACAGAATCTGTCGCGTTTTAATGCATGTGGCTCAATGGTGTGGCTCCATGTGGCCCTCAGAAGTTGCTGGTTTTTTTGCTAAAGCCTCAGAATAGAGAGAGCAAAGGGGATTGTCAAGATGAGTCTATTCAAGTACATGGGACACAACTGGAGAAACGAATCTGCCCTTGTTGTAAGAGTATGAGGTATGTTACAGAGGCGATGATGTGAGGTACAAGAACAGGATGAACACAAGTCTGTCTAAACCTACTTTTGAAACCTTGCAGTGCATGGAAGACACTTCAGTCTGACCTGTCCTGGGACCACCGCCACGTGCTGTTTTTAACTCATTGAATAGAAAAAGGGGCAGAAGGTGTCCTCCTTCCCATTTGTGTGGCTTTGTTCCTTTGCTGCTGAGTTCTGAATGGTTTTGTGGGAAGGGGGTGGCTCAGGTAGAGGACCGAATTGGTGAGAGGCCTGGGAGGACAAGTTTGAAGTGATAGTGAAAATACATCACAAGTTTGATGGTGAAAATACAGACTTAATTGCTTTGCTCCCCTTCACTTCATTTTCCCCATCTATAAAAGGAGGATTAGCAACACTTCTCCTGCTTTGCATGGAGGGAATAGATATGCTAAGGTTTTGTTTGTTTGTTTTAGCTACTACAATTGTAGGAACCGTGCCATAGCTCTAGCACTTGCCATCCGGTTGCCTTTGGTATGGTAAATAGTAACTGCGTGTTACTGCAGTGACCTTGGTGTATTCAGCATTTCCACAGTGTTGTTCCACTGGGAGCTATTTTGGTGTTTGTTCCCTTCCTAATTTGTGTAATACTGTTGCACAAAAGATGTCAGGACAGGCTTACATGCAAAAAGATTTAGTAGCATCTGTTGCTAACGGCAATGAAAGTTACTTTGGGGGTGGGAAACCACCCCCACCCCCCGCCAAAAAAAAAAAAAAGAGAGGGGAAAGCGAGAAAGGAAAAGTCTTCTCAGTGGCCAGCTGGGAAGAGAAGCAATGAAATCCTCCTCCCAACTCCTCTGCAGCAAAGCTCCCTAATACTTTGATATAGGAACTGTGCACTTTTCATCAGGACCTTCTCAAACTCCCTGTTGGTTGCAACTGCTTGAGTTAGGGTTAGTTAGGGTTTGTGCTGGCTGGAGCACGTTTTGGGCAGGAGGAGGTGTTGCCTGCTGAGTTGAGCTAATGGAAGACCTTGAGACACTGTATGTGCGTGTCCCACGTGCATGTCCCATGTGGGTTTCCCTCACTGGGTCTGGGGGATAGGAACCTTGCAGTTACGGCTTTTCCACACCATCTACTTTCCTTGTCAGGAATTCTGTAGGAGAAGGTGGTAGTATGCAAAAGCCCTTCTTCCAGATAAACACCTTCATGACAGGTGAAACTGCATGCCACAATTCTGAAGCAGAAGAGCACGTGGTACTGTTCAGAGTAGGTTTTGGCTGACCCTCAGAATACTGTTGGTAGTTTTATCTTTTGTAGGGAAGGATTGCAACAAGTTTTACCTTTTGTAGGCAAGGGCCCTGCAACAAAGGGAGACTGAAAAAGCAATAAAGCAATAGTATCAGCACATCCCTCTCCCTCTAATGGCCTGCTGTTTATACACATCCTAGAAAACCATTCTCACAGTGGGGAGAATTGTCAAAGATTTCCAGAGTATTTCATGCTGAATTGCAATAGAACTGTGCTACACAGTCCTCTGAATGCCATAACGGCTCATTTTGTTTTTATAGTCAATGCAAATGAATCAATACTGGTTTGCCACTTACTACAAATAACGCCCTATTTCCTCCATGTAACTGTGCAGATCCTGCAGAAGATCATGTTTTTGACAGACTGTAGGCCCAACGGAGCTGTTTCTCTAGAGACCCTTTGGGCTGGTAGAAATGATGTGTGCATGGTTTTAAGCACTGAGTATCTGGGAGCATTTCCCGGAGCAGCTGGTTTTTGCTTCCTTTTCTTCTGTGGTCTATCCTACTCCAATAAAAAGAACCCAACAGTCAAGTGACAAACTGTGTTTGACAGAGACTCAGTTCTGGAAAAATTGAGAGATGGGAACTTAACCAGTGAGTAAATACCGAATAGAGGCTGGGATTCACCGGGAGATAAAGGAACGGATGAGGAGTGGTACAAAAGAGGCTCCATGAGAGAGAAACAGCAACAGATGCAATATGCTGTATGTAAAATATGTTATTTTGTATTAAATATCTCTGTTTCTCTGTGTGTCAGTCCTTCAGTGGATTTACATGAGCATAAACTTGGCATAAACTGAGTTCTGTCCAAGCCGATGGAGTTCTGCTTAAGTCTTGTTTACATGATCAGATCCCATTGAAGTCTGAGTTGCAAATCTTCAAGGATGGCACTTAGCAAAGTCTGGGGCATTGCATAAATAATTTCAAGATACAGAATATATTATAGGTGATGCTCATCACTATGCTGCAAAGGAGTAGATTGAAACTACCCAGTATAAAATGTCTCAGGAAATAAACTCTGTCCATGTTGTGCCTTGCCAATCGTACGTGGCTTGTTAAAGCGGTCAGGGAAAAAAAAACTATTCTATGCTAATATGCTCTGCTAGAGGAACAGCCTGGCTGAGGTATGGAGATAGCAGCAACACTAGTTAAAGGTGCTTTCATCAAGAGATATTTCCAGGCTCCTGTGTGATCCTTTGAGAGCAACGATTCACTTGTAGCGTAGTCTGCTGTGAACTCTCATTGGGAATCACGTGGAATAACTTGTCCCTGAAATTGCCTTAAGCACTCCCTAACACTTTAACCTGGGTTTGCAGTGCATAAAGGCTTATTTTGAGAGGGATACATTCAGTGACAATTTAGATGTATGGCATGACCTGGTATTTTTAAAATCTGTTGTTCTCAGCCTGTAATGATCTTAAATCAAAATATGTTCAGTGCTGCAACATACTGTGTACAGTGATATACGAAGGAATGCGTAGGTTGTGAAGTGTTTGTAAATGTTTTACTTTAATTTTAGAAAAAACATGTAGTAGAGAAGAGAAAAATAAGGAAAGAGAGAGGTTGAAGCAGCTACAACAGTCTTTTTTTTTTTTTTTTTTTTTTTTTTTTTTTTTTTTTTTATTTTTTTTAAAATTTTTTTTTTTTTTTTTTTTTTTTTTTTTTTTTAATAAGGACAAGTTTAAATGTCAAGGCCATAATAGTGATTAATTCAAAATGCTTAATTATCATTTTGTATCCAGATTTGCTCTCCATGCCACAAAGCCAAATATAAATTAAATTGCTTACAGCTGAAACATGGCCACTAAGCGACTAAGACATAGTAGGCATTTTTGCTTGAGGAACATTATATAACGACCAATAATTTTGGTTAAAATGAGGTGGAAACATCTTTTAAGTCTCTATTTTAGTATGCAAAAAGGCAACATCTTGGTATATCTCGCACAACTGTGTTTTGTATCAGCCAGAATGGCTTGAGACTTACCTCAGAACGCTGGATGTTGCACTGGGGATGAATTTTTGTGGTTAGCTACGTTTACAGAGGCATACAAATGCTTCACTGCCCTGGGCTTTATGGTGTGTGTTTTGAGTAAGAGAGTTTGTCAGCAAACAATGCAGCATATTCCAGGAGAGCAGGGAAGGGAAAGCAATTATCTTCTCTGGCACCCTCAGTTCAAAAAACAGCAATATTGTGGGGCAGGGAGCTAATTGCTCCATCTGTTGCTTTGGGCCTCTCAGAGGGAGAAGAGGTCTGTCTGCCACATTGCCTAGTGCACGACACACCAAAAGTGAAGGGTAGTCTGTCCAGACAGGCTGGGACTCGGGAGCAGGCATGAGCAGACTCTTGCTGGAAGTTTAAAGTGCAATTTTGCTGTTATTGCATTGGCTTTATTATAACCTTAATGATTTTCAGTACATCATTGCGGTAGCCAGAGTTCTTGTGTGTGTTATCTGTCAGACTGGAATCAATAAGGTTCATTGTTTTCAATCAGAACTTGTGTTGGATACATTTTTCTGCCTGTTCGTTCAGTATGGTCTTGAACAAAGTAAAGCTTTCTCTGTGTGCAAACTGCTATGCAAAAATGCATTTTGGTTTCTGCACGAATTGCCGTGGCCCAATAGTACATCTACATTTGCAAAAAAGTCCTAAGTGTACACCAGTTTGTATTGATGGTCTATTTTACTTTGTGTAAAAAATGTGCATTGGCTTTTCCATCTTCAAACTTGTCCTGCAGTGTCTTTCTGTCCTTATACGTATGTATGATGTTCTGATATATATTAGCATTGCTTTGTAATCTTACATTTATGAACTGCTTGGGGATTCTGGAATGGCAATTGCAAGATATTTGTGAATTAAAAATATGGACTGAGCTGTTTAGTGGTAAATACTTTTTGTCACTGCTCACACTACAACTTAAAAAGCAAAAAGGCCTTAACGCGCCTTTCCCTAGCTCACATGCAGGCAGAGCCTGGAGCTTCAGCTTTCACCCAGTAGATCAGCACTCCACACCAGGCCTCTGGCAGCTCATATTATGGTTTTAGGTGGCTTAAAATAATAAGAACAAAATTCAAGCCCTAACAGGGAGAATTTCTGATTATTCAGAGTTTGTACCAATTTCAGTTAATAGCTTTTACTGGTCACCACCTTCCATTGTTTAAAATGCTTGTGAACATCCTGCTTCTAGACTACGAGGTGTCTCGGGCAGTGACTGAAATGTCGTGAAAGAGCTGGATTTGTGTCATCTGAGCCATCTTCCATAACAGCACTGCATTGCATTCTTATTTCTTTCTGGGAGCTTCTTGGTTTAATATAAATTGTAAAACCTGGTTTTATCCTGTTCATAACTGGCTGCTGGCAAGGTTTGTCAGTCATTTGTGGAGCAAACAGAAAAGGAAAGGGAAGGAAATTATTAACACTCAAATATCATTTGCTGTCTGTCTGGCTTTACCGGGACATGAATGTGAGCTGTGGTGACACATTTCTGGGCGTGTAACCTGGTCAGGTTCAGCTGAAGATRTATTTAGGTAGATACATCCACAAACTACGGTGAGATGGCGGTGGGGTTTCTTTCTCAAAACAAGAAGTCCTTTTGTGGCTATATATGTAAATATTAGCATTGAACTTGATAGGGTAGTTTTGGTAGGGAATGTGGTTGGAGGTGAGATCTCATAAGCCTTATGAACATGACCAAAGGTGTGGGAGACAGTTCATTATTCTGTCTCTCATATGAGGAAAAAGAGCTCATGAAGGCTGAAATAGCAGTTAGTTATTATAGGTACAGTAGTTTTGAAATAACCAGAGATGGAAGAGCCCTGGAAGGATGGCACTGCTTCTGACAGTGCTATCTTGTTTTGTGTAAAAAATTGTACTCTTCTGCGTTGTGTCCAATCCAGGTTTAGACTACTAAAATGATGGGGTTGTCACAAGGTGCTTGTATAGCTGTGGGTTTTAGTTGCCTTTTGCTTTTGTTGCTTACATTATGCATACCCCGAAAACTTGAGTCGGCTCTGCTGATTAGCTCATCAAATATATGAACTCCTCAGCACCAAACTTTGATCTTTGCTGTGTTAGAGATTTAAATGATAAAGCAAGTCTGTGATTTTCTGTTGAGGAGTCAGAAATAAAAAGCACAAATTTAAAGAGCCCAGGAGGTTTCTTAGTAGCCTAACGTTCTATTTATGATACTTCATTTTGCAATATGCTCCACTTAAATCTCTCTCCTTCTCTAAATACCATCACTGAGCCTTCCAGCCAAAGACGCAATGATGTGCTTTCTTTGCTCAGACTTGGGCTGCTGGGGGTATATGCAGAGAATGCAAAACTGAAGCACCGGCTTGAAGCTTTCTTCCCATCTGGCTGGCACAGGAGATCCAAGGGAGCAGCTCCCTGCCTTCCCGGCTAGTTATGGGATAACAGGACTGGCTGCACTGGGAGCTGCTACCACAGTTGTTCTTTGCTGTTCCACGACTTCTCAGCCCCTTTGTGGTGGTAGCAGCAGCAATGCAAAGAGTGAAGGTTGCATAGCTCTGTCTTAAAAGTGCCACTGTCAGAGGTAAAAAGCACCTTAATACAAGGAGCTGTTATCACCAGGTCCCGTTTGTTATATCCTTGTCTGTAGTGCATCCTGATATCCCTGGAAGCAGGTGAGGATGCCTGTGTGCAAGACTGAATCGTTTTCCTGAGCCACATTCAATGCGCAGGTTGTGAACCGGGCCATGGCGAAAAGGTTAATTTGACTTTATTGACTTCCTGAATTTCTATATTTTGAGGTTGAGAAAAGGATGAGTTACATTTCTTATTTGTAAGGTTAATTTTTAGAATTTACAGTTTATGTGAGTGTGCTTTTAGATGAATACTGCTATTTTCAACTGAAACTTAAAAATACAAAGTTGGGGGGGTGGTTCTCAGTTTGAAATTAAAGATAATTGAACTGGCTACAGGAGAAAAACAAACGCAGGTTTGCTTTTAAGGCTGATTTTTGAGGAATTGTTAGCTGTAGTAAGTAATATTGATTTGGTTTTGGAGATTGAGAGAGTTCAGAAAGAGCACTTTTCATCTTGTGCCTTGTTTTGCAGTTACACAAAGGAGAACTGAGAAAGACATTTTTCTCCTGTTCTCCATATCCAGGTACCTAACTTTGACTAAGCTATCCAACTGAGTGACATGGCTGCAACACCTTCTTGGCACCTGCAATAGTGGCTGCAGCTTATTCTTTTTAAAGTTTCAAACAACTGTGTTTCCAAGTGGTGGGGGACTTCTTCAGGTCAGGGATTTGACTTTGTTTAAAATGTAACAAATATGTACTGCTTGAAATACTAAATAGCCTTTAAGAAAATATATTTAAACTAAAAGCAAACAAACAAAGCCAGAAGTCCCAAGCAGTTAAAATATTTTTAAAAATCCAAGTTTGTAGATACTGAAAAAATTATCTCCCACGTTTTCCCCTATATGAAATGAGTTTCATGATCTCCATACTATTTTTGTTTAAAGACCCCTGAGTATGTGTGTACTTACTGGCTGCTGCCGCAGGAAGATCAGTGAGGAACAAATTCTTGAGGCTGAAATCTCAGGTGCCTTCCAGTAGAGCTGCATTCAAAGAAAGCTGAAGCATCCCAACAAGGTGCAGAGGGCAGAGGAGGATTTTTGCTTACCGTTGCTCATGTGCTTGTTTTGTTGACACCGGTTTCCACAAGAGTCAGAACAGAATCCTCTCATGTCACCTCCACAGATCAGAAGAAAGAAAAATCTGAGGCAAATAACAATCCTTGGTTTGATTTTTGTAACTTAGTGTAGAACAAACATGACAGGAACAAGCTTGCTCTCTTTTTTAAAAACAAACAAAAAACTTAGGTGCTTGGGCATTCTGCGAAGATTTATTTCATGTGCAATAAAACATACAACCTAAGGAAGTAAGGCTTCTTGTAGAGCATGGCTCACTGGAGAAATAAAAATAGGCAGACATATGCACAGACAGGCATATATGTGTATGCATGCATTCACATGGACTTTAATAGTTCATTTTATATATATGAAAGTCAATGACATGTAGTAAATGTGACCTGACACGCTTTAAGTAACTTTGTGATTTGGTGGTGTTCCATGTTCTAAAACTTGAAAGCATTGCTATAAAGAGATTTTGGAATATAGATGATCTTGGCAGAGTGAACCCTGAGTGTTTGATTGGCTCAGAGAATATTGCGAACTAAGTGATAAGAGGAATTGCATAAAGATGAAGTTTCAGTTCCTGCAAGAAGCTTGGATAATATAAAGGTGCAGATAATTTGATATTTATCTATTTTGAATTTTGATTCATTTCTGTAGATGTTCTGTTGATGGAAGTGTACGTGTGTAATCTGTCTATCAGCCTGTAAGGAGGAACTCATTAATTTACAAAGCTTTCAGGGAAACATGAGCATCAGGAAAACAGGAGTAGTGCACAGACAGGCAGCTCTCGTGGTGGGGAGCAGATGGGGCTCTTGGCTCTCCTTCCCTCCCGCTGTCATGCCCTGCCAGTCTTCATGGGACAAGGACCCTTTCCCCCTGTTTTTTAGCACTTGTGCACAGAATTCCATGAATAGCACTTACCTGCAGTGTTAAAGACCCACATCAAGACCTTTTTTTTTTTACTTGCTTTACTGTCAAAATTGGTTATTTGAGATCTGCTTGGACCAGGCGTTAGATGGAGACTTTCAGATAAAGGTGCTGTGTGGAAGCCTCCAAGCATCCTGCATCGACTGCTTGTTGCCCCTTTCTGAGCTGGGGCAGCAAACCATTGCCCAGGAACGATCAGCAATTGTGGGACTGAAAGGCAAGTTCAAACTTGGTCAGAAGACATCCTGGCAATTCAGGCCACGTGGTTTTTCTGTGCCACAGCAGTTGGTAAGAGCTGTGGAGCAGTTAAGAGGAGTAGTCTGTGCTGTGAAAGGGCAGGGTACAGTCGGGGGAGAAGGGGAAAACGGCGTCTTCAGGAGCACTCTTCGGTTTGAATTGGATTATTGTCCTCAAACCCCATTGCCAGGTGGTATCCTGCACGCAGCCAGCAACTTTGACTTTTTTTTAAGTTCCCGTATGCATATAGCTTAAAGAATTAGGCCATATTTGCATCTCAGATCACAGAGGAAACAGAGCAGAATATAGAAATCCTTTTAACAGCAATATTGTATCTGTTTTGTCATAACCAGACACAGAATAGTAGCTAATCCTCTCTCTTGAAAAGAAAACCCTGAATGATCCTGGATCAGTGACCCTGAATCCATGGTTGGTCCCTGAAGTTGAGGATGGGAATTTAAATGGGAAACAAATACGGTGCTAGATGAGATGYAGATAGGTGAAAGAGGAAGAAAAAAAATGGCAGAAGGCTGAATGTGTCAGTACAGGCAAATGTACAACACTGCAGCATTAATATGGCGCAGTGATGGAGCTGTCGGTAATGGGAATCCACAGAAAAACAAGGCTGGGAAACAGCAGAGGTCTTTTTTGCTATTAAGCCTATGAACCTTTAGGCTACTCCCTATTAAGGGCATGCAATAAAACATTCTCAGCTGTTTCCAGAACACATTTTGTGGCAGTGACCACAGCAATATAGTGAAAGCATTGGCTGCACTTTACAGAGGCTTCTGGAAGCGTGAGATACTTGAAAAACACATTGGAGAAATGCTTGAAAACACTTTGGGTCTGCCCTCAGGCCACTACTGTAATGTTGGGCTGCTTGCTTCTTTCCTGTATTGTTAATCTTTTCTTTTTCTGTGTACTTGGTTCCACGCCAGTCCTGCAGTATAGAAAATCAAAATGTCATTGATGACAAAGATGTTTGAAGAGTGAGTCCGTGCTGACAGGGAGCTGGGTGGTAGCCACCCTGTCAGCACCATCCTGTCTCTGTAACTGAAGATCATTATTAAAATAAAATTTAGCAATACATTTTCCTAGTTTCTGAGGGTGGCTGAAGTTGAATGTATTTTGATGAAGAAGTCCAACTGCATTGCACTGCCTTGTTCTTTTAAAATACTTCATTAAAGTAAGCAGTCATTTAATTGCCTTTGCAGGTCAGTGTTACAGGCTGTTTTTCTTTCCGATCCATCCCTGGAAGTCATTGCTGAGTTCTAAGCAAGGTTTCCCTTTTCCTCTAGTGTTGTATATTAAATTATGCGACCAATTGTGGTCTATTTCCATGTCTTGTTCTATGTTTCTCCTAGCAGTTGCATTTCAAACTGTACTTAAATGAAAGGGGTGCATCAATCATTTTCAAAGGAACTGGCATTGGGTGGGAAAAGGATTTGATGCCAGTTCATTGTTTGACAGTTTCAGCCCTTCCTTGCTGGCCTTGTGGTCCCTCAACAAACCCTGTAAATAGTCAATTTTTGGTTTTTTTGGCTGAAGGGTCTTCTGCTTCCTAAACAGAAATTGAGTGCTTAGTATGTTTAGATGTTTGGAAAGCCAGTGATGTAAAAAATTGGAACTTTTTGAGTGCTGCAATGTGTTCCATTCAAGTAACCACTTGTTTTCCTTTGGCCACAATAATRCTGGTTTAAAACTGTTATTCATCATGAAAGATGATAGCTAGCCCCTTGTGATCATACTATTCATAAAGTACAAAATATAGGATGACAAATACAATTTCTTAGAGGACCCAAAAAGGATACGATTCAATACATCCCACACGAGAACAACCAAACTGTGCCTGAGCGTGCGGTAAAATAACGGGCATACAAAGTTCAGTGTCTTTTGTTGAGTCAGCAATGTGTATTCAACACTTACCGATGGGAAGTAGTGTCTCAAGTCATCTGGTGGAGAGAGAATGTTCATTCTGAAATGAATAGCTAATTTCACACATTTTTGTAGTGGGTAAAGAAGCTGGAGCTTAACACCAGCGTAGTTTCCTATTTGTAAATAGGCAAGGAATCGAGTGACCCTGAGTAGTTCAACACAAGTTGTCCTACCTCAAAGTTTAAGCATGCTAAAGATACTGTGGTCCATATAATCTATACGTGTTCAATGAGCCTTTATGAACTATATCTGAAGAATTTATTAAGGATGAAAGCAAAGAGGTCCTACAGGAATTACTTTAAAAACCAGTAGAAATTAATAAAGAATTATATCTACTCCTAAAGATTTTTAAGACCACCCTATAAAATTCTATAGCAGGAATAAAATTAAGTATTAAGTGCTATACAATGATATGAAAACACTAGATATAGAATGTAATAGAAAATTAAATATCTGGTAAGGTACTTTCTCATAAGGGATAACTAAATATCACTAGCCTGCCTGGACCTTTAATCAATATGAAATTCAATTTGAAAGTGAATAAAAGGGGTAACAACTTTTCTGCAAAGAGAAAATCACAATATATCACAGTCCTGGGAACATATGCAGTTCTAAAGTACAGCAGAAATGTTTCAGCAGCAGAAAATGACAGGGAGAAATGTCCTCTGCATGGTATTTGCACACCAGAAAAGAACCGTTGTCAGAGTGCTCCAGTGTTCCATGGAGGGAGTGAAGACATCAACGATACAGAATGTAAAATGAGGAAAGGCCAGGCTCCAGGATTTGTAGTATCAAATAGAGGTGACTTGACTTTTTTTAAAATAGCCTCAGTAATTTTACCAGTGTTCCTTATTCAGTTGCAGAACAGTGACTAGTATTCCACGACGGCACCCAGGCAGACCTGGGGATAGATAATAATTCAAATCGCCAGAAACGCACAGACTCAGAGGTGTAAAACCACATTGCAGATGCACCATTATTCTTTGTGGAAAAGAATACTGGTTGGTTATTTTCTGTGGGCTACTGGTCACAAACTGTACTTGTTCAGGTTCTCAGTTACGTCTATGAGGTTTTATTTTGTCTGTAATTGCATAAAACCCAGAAACTGTGTTACAAACACCATCCAAGTTCATGAGCTGTACTATGTTGAAGGGATCGCATTTTCAGTGATCCTTACTGTGAAGATGCCGTTCCCTCAAATATTTACCAACAGATGGTTTTGGTTTCTTCAGCTGCTGGTGAAATTATCAAAATCTTCCTACTACTAGTTTGAAAGACTTAATCATTGTTAGGGCATTTAATACAAAAAGCGTTTTTCACATAGCTGACCTTTTTCAGTTCTGCTTACTATAAATGCAATTAATGCTCAAGTTTCTTTAGAGCTACGATATAAAGAAATGTCAATGGCATGTTATAGCTGATTTGATGCTTTAGAAGAGACATACAAGAAAGGAAGAAATAAAGAGAAGAAAATAGACAATTTCGTAGGAAAGTGGGTACTTGTAGAGGTGTCTCTTATCTGCACATGTCATTGTAGCACGGTCATACTGATATTTTTGATGCTCAGTTTTGTTTGGATTTCATCATGAATGTGGTAGATGTATTTTAGTCCAAGACCTCTCAAATCAATTGATCCTATTGTAAAAACTAATTTTTAAAGGTGATGTGTTGAAATACGACAAAGGTGTGCTAGCATAAGGGCTCTCAAATGCCCTTGTGCCACTGACCATATCTTAATAATATCTCACGGTTGCATCACATCACATTAAAGTCACATAAATCATTTCTTCCTCCACCCTGTCCTTCTTATATATCAGAAATGAGATTGCTGTGGTACCTGCAGAACGTTTTTTTTTTTCCTTGGAAAATGAAAGCAGCAGCATTCAGTGGCCAGCATTTCAAATGGAGCTAGTAGCATGGTTTCAAGTAGTTCTTTTAGATTTAAAATAACTTCTGACCAAAATACAGGTTTTTAACATTTAGGCCAGTACCATGAAGTAGAAAATGGCAAAAGGAAAAAAAAAATCTTACTGTTTAGGCTGTGCATGTAGCTGTAAATATTTTATAAAGCTATGGCCAGCCAGCATGTAATATTCAGTCTGCCCATTGTGACTAATTAGGAGATATCTGAGCTTTCTACTGACACAGTGCCTTCAAACACAAATGGCTAGCAGCATAGCAAAAAAATATTCCTTATTGACTTGTACTGTTTTATGTTTTTACCTTTATGCTGTACTGCTGCAGACAACATTAGATGTCTGTCTGCTCAAACAGAAATCTAATTGAGCTTCCTGATCTAGTGTCTAGTTCTAATAACGTTAGAATAGATGGACTAAAACTTTGTTATCACTCTCTATATATTTAAAATTAAACAAACAATAAAAAGTGGGCAGAATATCTGTATTTTATAGCTGTAGCCTTTGGCAAAAGCAGTGTATGCTTCTATAAATTCTGTTTGATATTGTTGGATCTCTTATGTGACAGCAATGTTGAAATGAGAGAGTATTACTGCAGAGAATCCAGGCATGGATAACACTCCAGCCTAGTGGTGTTCAGATACGGGAAGGTGGCCACAGCTTTGAAACCAAAGTGTTCACTTTGTTTTCCTTTCTCCTTCCTGGAAGACTGGGAAAAATACGTTTGAATGATGCTCATTTACAGCAAGTAACTTGGTTGTTCACGCAACCTTCATTGTCTTTTTTTTTTTTTTTCCTTTCTCTACAAATAAATTGCTAGAGGAAAATGTGGCTGGAGAAAATGTTTTTAGATGCCTTTGAAGATGTAAAAACAGCAAAAGGAACCTGCAGAGGCATAAACATCAAAGATCAGCCCAAGGAAAATCAAAGGATTTCTTTGAGTATATCAGCTTGCCCATAAATTGAAATGCTTCAACTGCTGTATGTATCCTCTATACTGGGCACCTTACTATTGATTTTGATGCCACCCAAACATAAAAGTACTTAACAACTGTTTTTATGTAGAATTCTACATCTCAATTCTAAAACAATAGTTTTGCCAAACTATGCCAAACTTTCTTCCTTAAATCCCCCATTTTTTAAAAATTTGGGGATACAGCCAGCAACCCTTCTTGCTCAAAACTGAGAAGAAACCAGTCACTATCGTCCCAGAACTGGTAGCGGGTGTTGCTAGCAACCTTTGACTCTAATACCAGATTGCCTGGTTGAATTATTATTATTGGTCTTAGTACTACAATATTTTGTTATCAGATGTTATATGTCAATATACTTACGTAGAGAGAGTATGATATATAATTAAATAGTTCAGTATTAAATGCATAGTAGTAGTACTTATTAGTTGGCTAATTCTTCTGGGCTCCTAGTTTCTGTTAACATGTGGGAGGAGGAGGTGTGTGCATGGCTTTGCTGAGGGGGGAGGAGGAAAGGGGAATATCTTACCTTGAGTTGGACGTGGATGTCATGGGCGGTATAGATTACCAATAGCATAGAAACCCACCGCTACCTCCTGCATCCCAGTCTTTTCTTTGTCTCCTGCGGACTTACTCCTGTATCAGGGCAGTCAAGGATTAATATTAATGTCAATAGGACATGCACATTATATTTTTTTTTTGTATTACTATGAATATTTTCCTCTCTATGGCTTTTCAGACTGAAAAAAGAAATTGAGCTCTGTGAGTTTGACCTTATATTGGCTACTACTGCAGTCTCTCTCAAACGGAATCTCTCTGTTTTGGGGACAATGATCTTGTAGGGGCAAGTGAAAGATCCTTCTCAGTATAATGCAGAGAGTGAATTCCCTGGTATTGAACCTGAGGTGTTAATAGTGCAGGYGTTTGTTTCTTCAAGGACGAGTGAAATGCTGTTTTGGCACAATTTTATGTAAAGATTATCTTTGGATGCGTTCTGAACTACTGGGTATTAGAGGAGGTTTTTTGGTGGGTTGTTGGTTTGGTTTGTTTTTGGTTTTTGTTTGGTTTTTTGTTTTTTTTTTTTTTTTTTTTTTAATTTTGTGAGTTAAGGGTATTTTATGCAATAACCACTTATTGCTTATAACACTAGTTTTATTTTGATATGATTCTGTTTCCTAAAAACAGAGCAGAAAAACTAATTTATTGGTTAAACTCTGTTTCTGAAGGTTTTAAACCCGAAAGAGCCTTTATGATCTGTTAGGGAACAGAGGAAGACTCCAAATGCTTAGCCAGGAGAGCAGCCAAGGGAAACGATTTTCTGAGTGTTCACTGAGTTGTAGTCCAGCTGTCTGTGTCTGAAAGATTTTCGTCATTAGAGGAAAAACATCTTGAAAATGCTTTAATAAATTCTAAATGCATATAGGTTTGATAGAGGGTCTGTTCTCTTGGTGTAGATCAGCAATTCCTCTCCTTTTCAGGAGGAGGAATTATGAGCTTGTAGGAGTTATGAGCTGTATGCCACAGGGACCAAGATTTTACATACGTGAGTGCTACTATGGAATGAGGTTCAGACGTCGTCAGCTCTAACTACAGCCGTAGGTTCTGCATTATGTTTTGTTTGCCTGCTGGAGGTGCAGAAGRGGATTTGATCAGCACTTCTTCCTGGAAAATAAAGCTCTTCAGCACTGGTACTACCAGTGTAAGGGAACAGATTTTCCTTTTGGGGTATAACACTGTTTTGCCCGTTAGTGAACAATGGTAACTATTCTGTATTGGATAACAACTAAATAGCCTTTAGTGGTTGCATGTGCCTTGAGAATTTTGAGGCCAGGAGGAGAGAACAAAATGAGACATTTCTGGGTGAAGCCTTTGTTTTGGAACCATAATTAGGACATCTTGAGAGGCTCTCAGTTTGATATGTACGTCTAGGGCTGCGGCTCTGCGGCACACCAGCCAGCGATCCTTGACGTGAAGCACTGCAAAGTGCTTTTGGCATCTGTACCTCCTGGGCAGGCTGCCCTGGGGACGTGGGAAGTCCTGCTGAACCCCTGCCTTGCACTTAGGAGAATCTCACCCCAAAGCAAGGTGTTCGAAAGGAAATCTCCGTTGCTTGAGCTTCAGATACTTTCTGTTGAGATTTTTGTTTCTTTTGATAATTTTCAAATTGCTTTAGTCTCTGTGCCTATTGCTCAAGCTTCTGTGCCTCCAGCACCACATAGGCAGTGTCGGGGGAAGTTGTTGATGTTAAACTGATAAAAGAGTGAAAAGAAGAAAAGGAACAGCTTTGACAACTTGACAGTAAAATACCAGTTTAATAGCTGTACCCTGTAAAACTGTGCTGCTGGCTCTAGCATAGTGTCCCTGCCAGTTTGGCCTGCAGAAGCAATGCGCAGTGTGATCCACCTGTTTTATTTCTTCTATAAATGAGAAAATTCCTCTTATGTTTCCACACACACACCTTGCCCAGAAGCTGCTCAATCCATTTAACACCTCTCCTTTGGCATTAATAGAGTTAGGAAGGTGTGATAAATGGAAAGCATTGTTTGTTTCCTTTCTGCTCTTGCAATCACCCAAGATTGGCCCATTACTTGAGTCCCTTTGTCAGGCATTCATGCGAATGCTAAAAACTTGTTAGATGCTTGATCTAGTTACCTTTCTCTCTGCCTAAATTGAAAACCTTATTTCCTTTTCCCTGACTCACCCCAAAAGCTTYTCTCCTATCCTCTGAGGATTTTATTGCTTTCAAAGGCTGCAAAATAATATCCTTGACCACGAGGTCAGAAGTATGTGGGAGTATGTACAAGTGATTGGTCTGGGAGACAGAGGAAAGATTGCGTGAGATTGGTCCCTTCTGCCAAGCTAGATTAGTTGGAAATGTCTTTCCAAACGAGCTGGTACATGTTGGAGCATTGCTGTATGTCCCTCTGCTGCCCACTGCTGCGCTTGTTCTGTTTAACACATTTTCCAGTACCTTTCTGAGAATTAGTGAAAAATGTTCTCCTATCAGCTGATGCTCATTTAAGCAGGTTCTTCTTCACATTAATGAACAAAGAAACTACCTGCTGGTTTGAAGCTTTTCTGTTGCACGTAGGTGAAGGCAGAACACCGAACTTAAGGGGTGCTGTCTACAAAGGGACATCTCCAAAGGGCTGCAGTGACAGAGAGGATCCTTATTGCTTCCGTCCAAGGATTTCTGTAATCCTGCTATGGTGGGGAGCAGGAATTCCCTGTCATCAGACTTCACGTAGTGTTCACAACTTACTTTGGTTTCTATGGATATAACCCTTTGTGTGCAGCAAGTCTCTTTTGTTAGGTTTTTCATGGCCTACTTATTATCTATCCTCCTAAACCTGCTTTGATACAGAGATCGTCTCACTAAAACTAGAGACAAAGGAATATGAGGCCACTTTGAAACACCTTTTGTTTTTGAAGGACAAGGTGCTGTACACTGGTCTTCTCATGTGTTGTATTTTTCCCTAGAAGAACTGTAGGTATATAACAAATCTGAGGAATGTCTATATTTGACATCATGAAATACTTGCTTTTTAGAGTTGTTCATAAAAGACAGAAGTACAATTTTGAAGCTACCAGGACTATTCAGACTGTATATGGAGAAGTATCATCATTCAAAGTATGTTGCTGAACCAGTGTTGTATATAATTTTTTTTTTTCGCTCCCGCTGGGATAGGAAGCTAATACAGTTATCTAGGTGTATAAACTGAACTTGGGAAAAATAACCTCTTTCTATACAATGTTTTGCTGGAAGAAAAATGCTTGCAGTGTTTTGTTCTGGTGTAGGAAATAAGACATAGAAGTGAGAGGTCTTAAAACAAGAGAGCCTTGAGCCATGGTGGTGGACTTGCACATGGATGCAGAGGAGCACAGAACTAAGTTTTCTCTCTATACCTCTCAGGAGTCCATAGTGAAGGATTAGAGTGTTTAGTAAGTTCACATTGTGTGTCAGGTGTTTTTTATGAAGATTTCTCTGAAATGGTTTTGTCCTAAAGCAGTGGTACTTTGCTTTCTCACTTATTACTTTATACAATTGTATGTGCTTTGCTGAGTGGTCACTGGCATGCTAAATTTAAGTCAGCTGTAATAGACTTAGCCACAGTGAAGCGGAAGGAGCTTCTGACTCTGCTCTTGAGAGACAGGGATATGAGTATCCACCAGACAGGAGTGATAGCAGGAGGTGACGATGAGACCACAAGTGCCCAAGCTGTGGTTGGAACTGAAGCTGTGACAATACTTGCATTAGAAAATGATGATTTAATTATAAATGGCATGATAGATTGGTATTATTTTAAAAGGCTCTTGGTAGCAATTAGCTTAAGTTGTTGGTACAACATGAACACCATGAATAAAATCTTAGGTAGCCTGCAGTGTTAAGGAAGCATTGACTTTTTTTTAATGACATACATCCATAAACTCCTAATAACTGCCATTCTAATCTAACTTTACAGGCATTCAGTGTCTCCAAGTCTTATGGTTGATTAAAACTTCTCTATAGCTTCATGTGCAAGAGTATATTCTGCATTTCTGTGCCTATATGGATGGGAAAAGTTGATGTCAGAGTTCATAAATGTTAAACTACAGTTAAAAACTTCCAGACTCCAATTTTATGCCTCATGGCTTGACAAGTTTGGAGAATATGTGTTCATTTAATGGTAAAAAAAAAAAAACAAAAAACCACACAACAAAACTTATTGCCTGTTGTTTGTGATATGGTCAGCAGTCTCTGTACAGGAGACGTCTTTATATGAGATAGCAGCTGGGCTGCTTCTGAAGTGGGCAAAAATAGCAGGACCCAGTAGAAACTTTTTTTTTAAAATTTTTCTTTTTTTGAACATTCATGCGTTTTCTCTCTGACCTGGAGGAGGTTGTTTATTGCCAGGTTCCTCTTTTTATTCTCCTCTTTCTTGAAGGGCCTGGAACATGCTTTTACAAATGAAACTTTATTATCTACATAAAAAGTGCCTATCCCTATTAACGCTCACAACAACACTAAATCTCATTCAGGTACTTCTTGGGGAAAATACACAGTTTGTTCAAGTACTGTTTCAAAGAATGCCCACTGTGTCAAAACCAACGGATCACACATCCTAAACCAATACAAGGATTGCATGTATCATTGCTGAAAGATCAAACTCACTGTCCTATATGGCAAAGTAAAAGATCTGAGCTGTTCAGAGAGTTCCTTTTTTATCCCCTGTGCTGACTGCAGGGCTTTGAAGAAAAATCTCTTTTAAAAAGTGTTTCCCAAGATTGCATTTTTTTCACTGTTGTGTGTTAAAAAAAGGTGCATATTGTGTGTTTTGGGAAGAGAGGGGTAGAGTTAGGAAGGAAGCTGGTATTTTAAATGCAAAACTCATTATATGCAATTCAAGGGATGCCATAGTTAAACCGCATGTCTCAAAGATCTTGAGCTTWTACCTGTATCACTGGAAAACATTTAGAAACTCAACTATCTGAGAGATTCCAGGGCTGGTAGAGTGCACTGAAGTTCAGTGGGTTTTCTGCTGTGCCTTCACACAGTCTCTGTCATCTACTTTTGCCATTAGTCTGCAGTATTGGATGCTCAGAAATACATGTGGTGCTTCTACTTTAGGCAGAGACAATACATTTGGTTTTAGGGACTGTTTCTGACTTCTCATGTAAGTTCAGAGGGCTGTTTAATGTAAAATGCTGGTGGTCATACAATTAATAAAATAGTACTATTCTTCTTTCCGACACAAATGTGTTAACTCTTGATGCAATTGGGGGGGGGGGGGGGGGGGGGGGAAAAAAAAACAAACCAAAAAAAAAAAAAACAAAAACCCAAACAAAAAACAAACAAAAAAAACCCCACAACCCAAAACACACAAACAGAAAATGGGAATATACAGATGTCACAGTACCTGGTGGTTTGAGGTGAAAGTTACTGCTTCCAAAGTAACAGCCTCATTTGCAGCTCTGTAGTTCAACTTACCATAAACTTTGAAGAGAACATGGCTTTTGCCTCTGCAATAAGAAGCGTGGGCCCTGAAATACTGGGGGAAGAGAAGAAAGGTGTTAAAATGTTCTTCTGTGCTTTAGGCAGTTCAGTTCTGTGTAAATTTGGAAGCTTGAAGTGTAGATGGGGAAGATTATCCTTTCTAATAATCTCCAGCTGGCTGCATGATTGGTGGATGGGCTGCAAGAAGTCACCTGCAAATGTACAGATGGGAACAGGAGAGAAAGGTTGGTGAGGAGTGACCTGTTGGGCATCCTCAGATGACCTATTGGGTGCATCAGATTACACATAACATGGAACTGCCCCATTACGGTTCACTGTATCTAGTAGAGAAGGGGTAACTTGAACAAGAGGAAGACTGTATTTTCCTGTGTAGCTTGTACCTGTAACTACTACAGGGGCATGAAAAGAGAAGAAGGGACAGTATAGAACAGCTGCATTAATGTTGGGGTAGATCAATAGCATCCTTCACTGATTAGGTAAACCCACCATGCTTTATCTCCTCTCTCCTTAAAGTGCTCCTGCTTGGTCTAGCATGTGAAAATGTGGCTTGCAGTTGTTTCCCCTCATACAGTACTATAGGATATTGGGTTTTTTTCCTTCCAAATTTATCAGCTTACTGTATTTTTGAGCAATAAAACATTTGTGTCTCTCTTTTAGTTACAAAGTCACTGCTCCTTTTTTGCTAAATATATACTGAATCTTGCAAATATGCCAAAGTGGATCATCAGTATTTTAGCCACCACAGACTATGAGGGCTGAAGCTCTACTGTTCTTGATGCTTTCCTGATATTCTAGAAAAACAACAGCTCCTTCTGACTCATTCAGTGTTGTGGGACTGCCTTGCTCTGTCTTTCATTAAACATGTTAATGATATTAACTAAATGCAAATCTTATTTCTGCGCTGTGTTACCTGGGCAGACGTGTCCTTGGAAGGCATTGTTCATCCCACATTCATTGTTCATACCTTTAAGTCTCAAATGATCAAACTGAACTCTCGTTCAGGAGAGTGAGCTATTAACGAGGAAGGAAGAAAATAAGCACAGTGAAAAGCCCCCAAAGCAAAGAACTCAGCACCCAATGGCTGCATTTCTGGCTGTGTGTATTTTATGGCAGGCTTCTTACAGCAAACTCCTTGAGCTCTTCCAGCAGATTTCCTCTCTCCTGCTTAGATACATGACTTGTGTAATAGTTGAAGCAGATCCTAAACAGATAGCATTACTCACTCGTAGACTGGTCTTTGAAGTGCAATGTGAAAACACTCCTCCTATGAAAAACCTGGCCAGCAGGCTGAGAACAACACAAAATTACAAAAAATTGAATAAGTATTCCCTCAAGGCTTTCTCCATATCACACTTACTGTCAGCTGTTGCTTCTAGGCAAACTTCAAATGCTGCAATCATTGTTTAAGAGGCTGTGAAAGTCTTGCAGTACAGTGTGTCTTGGTTTGAATCTGTTTGGAATATGCTGGAAGAGAAACTCTGTCTCCGTCATCACCCGTTTTACCCCATAAAAAAAATGTTGTCTGTGGTCCTAGCAGCAGGTCTGTGTGAACAGCTACTAGATATCTGCATGCTAACCTTGATTATTCTGTCCTCTGTCAAGTTTTTTTTTGGTTTGTTTTTGKTTTTTTTTTTCTGTGCTACATGAAGCTGGTGAGCAGAGTTCCCCTTAACATAGTTATCTCTTGACTGTAATAAGACTTTAATAAGGCTTCAACTGAAGAACCAAATCCAGTTTTGGACACTGCGAAGTTAGACGTGGAAAGCAACAGAAAGAGCCCGAAGGAAAGMAGTAAGAACAATCAGGGGTCTTGAAGGCAAGATTTAATCATTAGAACAGTTTTGTCTGGATGACAGCAAATAAAGAACATAATATTCTTCGAGAACATAAAAGCAAAGAAGAGAGTAATCTCTTCCACGTATCTGTAGTGGACAGGAATAGAAGTACCGGGTTAAATAGCAGCCAGAAAGATTCAGTTTAGGCTTTTAGAAAAACTTTTTTAATGTTAGGGCTACTGAAGCACTGGACTGGATTGTGTGAGGAGGTTGTACAGATGTCACATCACTGAAGAATTTAGCCAGCCACCTGTCAGGAATGACATAAAGATAATGATAATTATAGTGTATATAATGTATCAAGGTTCTTTCCCATCTTGTTTTTCTGTATGTCTTCTCATACTGTGCCTGATAGGTAATTGCTGCCTGCTGAGTAATGAAACGATAGTACTTTTGCAAAGTGGGTAGTTTTATAGATGCTGATAAACCCTAGGAGGGAAGGGCTTGGGAGGGCACGCCTCACCCATTTGGAGCTGACGTACAGACCCACATCTTCCCTACTCAGGTCACAACTTGATAAATGACACTCTTCAGCATAACCAAGATGAGTTCAGTAGGGCAGGCAGTTTAGAGGAAGGGATTTCCTTCTTGCGCCCAGAGAGATTTGGATTCAATCCACCGGGTGGGGTTGTGATAACCTTGCTTGGGATATAAGTTGACTTCACAGAAAAGCTGGTTGAGGAGGGCCCTGCAATTTGACCCGACATTAATACATGAAAGCCAAAGCTTGATATATAATTTCTGCTTCAAGATCCATTTGGCAAAATTAAAAAAACTATGCTCCAAAGTATAATTTAATATCATGCAAGAATGAAACAACAACAACAACAAAAAGATAAATTATATTCTTTAGCTAAGTGAACTTTTTTGGTAGTAATGCATAGAGATGTGTGTGCTTATAATTAAATGCCTAATTAAATATGAGCATCTTACCTTGATAATTAAGCAATAAAGACACATCAGGCAATGCATTTCTGGATGATTACAACCTGCCTTGGGTGGTACTATAAGGCATGAGGCCAAAGATTAAGTGGCTTAAACCACCTGAGAAATTCATTAATACCTAGAAATTTGCTGCCTAGAGTGTTTTGTTGCCATTGAGAACTAGACTTGTACATAAAAACAAGGAAAACGGGCCATTTTATTGGGAATTTTATGCAATGTGTCTAAGGTGTGGCTGAAAGCTTTCGGGTTCTTGCAACAGTAGGTATATCGAGTGCTATCAGAGGATCATTTCAGGCTTTATTCTACTCATTTAGGAAGACAATCTAAAGGGACAGTGCTGGTTTTAARGGTCTTAGATGGCTGTAGAATAAAGCATTAGAACGATACTGAGAACGCTGATAATTTCTTCTCCCCTTCATCTTGTTCCTGCTGATCCCTTCTTGTACTTCCCTTCACATTTTTTCAAAACCCAAAGAATTATGTCTATATTCCACCTAATAATATGCTCCTTATATGTAGTAAAAGAATACAGGTGAATGCATATGCATCTTGCTTGCAATTTTGTCTTCAACTCCGTAAGGCTTCTCTTAATATATTCTAAGTCACTGGATAGCCCCTGTGACTTCACCAAGCTCTGTACACATCTTAGTGCATTAACCTTAACTGGATTCTCTGGGTACCACTTTGAGATAAACATTAGGCAATAAAGCATACTGTGGTTGGTACTAAGCACAATGCTGAATGTTTAATAGCTTTGTGATTCTATGTGTTCGCTTCATAAAACAACGGACATCAGTCTTTTCTCTTGCATCCAGCTTTCCACCAGAGCTCTAATGTTAATGGAGTTAGTCTGGATTTACAGGCATGGAGGAAACCTGAAAAAATCAAGCCATTGTAGTATATTTTGACAAATCAAACYGTTACACATTTTGATGGTTTTTTCCCTTTTGATTCATTCAAGATTTATGCTCTTAATTTCCCTCTGCTCCCATGCACATCCCCAGAATGTTTCTCTAAAATTTTGTTTTCTGATTACTAATGCATTCCTAGACTAGCAGAAATACCCATGAACAATTTTGTGTTAGTGGGGACTTGATGAGAGCTATACAGACGATAGTTTTGCCTGTCATCAAAGATGTGATGCCTGTCTGTTTATTTTTGGTTGGATGAAATATAATTGCTTTTCCAGTTGACATTGATAAATGGTGTTGACTGGAGTGTGTTCTTCTGATTGCTTCAATGAACGACGTGTACTATGCGCTGATTTTTGACTGTGAAACAAGCATCACATCGGAAGAAAGTAGATTATTAACTTCTTGCAATGATATGAGAATTAGACAGTATAAAAATGGGAGTAAACAAGGTTCTCATACTCCTTGGTGTTTAGTGAGGATGAAGTTTCATAAAGTTCTTAGTAAGATCAACAGGTAACAAGCTCAATTCATGCTCCCAGGATAGGATGCGTGCTTATTTTTTTATGCTAAATATTAGTGAAAGAAATGGAGCTAAGATACTATGTACAATATCACAAGAACTTTTTAATTGAATCAAATTTATTCAATCCTACGTTTCTTTTTTTTTTTTTTTTTTTTTTCAAAACTGGCAAATCTCAGCACAGATGTAATTGCTGTTTCAGAATTAGAACTGAGATTTGGGATGCACTAAATGTCTTTGGTTACATTTTGGCCCAAGTTCTGCTTCATTTGAATAAAGAAACTTTGGAAGGGTTTTTGGGTAAGTGATTGAAAGGGAGAGATTAGAATTTCCTTGCCATTTCCAAAGAGAAGTATCTTCCAAGCTCTCCCTGTTTCCGCCTGCAGTGTTTGAAACATCTTACCCTTTCTCTTGTGGCTCTGCAAATGTTCTGCCTAGCGCTCATCTCTTCTCCCTCTGTGTTTGATTTCTAAATTTATTTCCTAATGATTTATTTGTGACATTTTTCTATGCTTACTCATATTCCTAAAATAATGCCTAATTTTGTGCACTAACATTTGTCTTCAAATACTTTTTTTCAGAGTATTTTGTGATACTGAGTTCAAAATGAGGGCAAAAAGAGGCATGTAAATGTCTGTTTCCCAACATGAATAGAGTACCTGCTAGCTTCTTTTGTCTTTTTTTTCCAGAAATCTTCCTCACACACACATTTCCTGTGTGCAAGAATTTCCTGAAAGACAGCAAAAATGCTGCTTGATAAGAATTGAGTCTTCCATTGCTCACTTAACCTCACTTAAATTGTTTTCTGACTTTTCTTAAGTAAGATGATTTCATTTGTTGCATTCATTTTACTTTGCAGGCAGAGCACTTAGGGAACGCTGCAGATCCTGACATAACTAAAATGTTGGTAATCAGCAAGAGTATATTTTTTGCCAGCTGATTTTTTTTTTTCTTGTCTTTCTTGTGCCACTTGCATTTAGAATGTTTTTTCACATTTACTCACATAATATTCCAGATGTGACTTCTGGACCTACCAATCTTATGAGTTAGGAGGCTTATCTAGTGTTCTGGTTCAAAGCATGAAGAGAGGTGGAGGAGAGAAACTATATTCCTGAACATGTTATAATAATCAGTTGTTATCTTTGAGATGCTGAAAAACTGGAAGGATTTGAAATAATAGCACTCAAAATGCTCAGGGAAATAGAAGGAGGTATTGTGGGCTGTAAAGAGATTATTAGACATACATGTTGTGCCTCTATTGGGCAACATCTGGGCAGAAAGTAAAAAAATAGTATATAATTTAGGCATTTGTAAACAGTTAGGGGGAAGGAGAATGTAGGATGATACCAAGAATATAGCTATGAATAGCTGAATGGAAATTAAGAAAGAAAAAAGCAAACTAATTCTATTAAACCTCAGTCTTGGGAAATGTATTAGAATTAGTAGCCTCTTTGCCTGGGGCGTTTAAGCTTAGAATGGAAATTGCAGTGCCAGATCATTTCCTACAGTATGCTTTACAAAGGCAGAGGAGATTATCTTAATGATCTGTGGTCCTGAGGCATTTCTAAGTTAAACTTCTTTGTTCATGTAAACGTAATGCTTTGGAAAAGAAGAATATTTATATTTTTCTGTCACCTTTTCTGCTATTTGTTGATGTCAAAGACCCAATAGCAATATGAGTATTTGTGTTGGCAAGTTAGAAGGTTATCACATCGAAACTTGTTCCTTTAGGAACCCCTTACATGGAAACGTAATGGATGTGGCATATAATTTGAGCAATGCGTGATGGCACATGCTTTTGCTCATTGTGTGGGTGTACCACACACTTGAGCTTGTTCAGTTTAGAGCAGTTTTTGAGTTAAAAGTCTTTGGGTAACAGGTGGCCAAAAAAAATTCTAAGGAAAAGTTATATTTAAAAGTATATGTGTTGTAACATGTCGTTTGTGGACTTCCGATCATGATGTGATTGATCTCATTGGTACCTTCTCCAAGAATTTCCATCTTCAGTCTTATCCCTTCTGGTACTATCTACGCTATTGATCACACATTGAAGGTCAATCACAGGTCAGTAGCTACTAATTTACAAATGTCCTTTCAGTCCCCAGAACTCCTGAAACTGCTAGTGAGCAAATCTGAGTGCCTTTAGTTTGATTGCAACAGAGAAGTAGCCAAGGGATTGCCCGGGGACCATTAGAAAGCAGCCACGTCAGAGTGCCAGGGAACCCTTCCTTACATTGCCGCTTGCGTGTACTCTTTAAGGCCTCCTTGATGAAATAATTTTGAATGTGTTGCTTCCTAACCCTGAGGTTTTTTGTTCTTTGGTCATGTTTCTGATGTAGTGATCTTGGTACTGTCTGCATAGTGCACATCTGGGCTACAGAGTTTTCTATTACCTTGGGAGAAAAGCGAGAACTTCAGACCTATTTCTTGTTTTAGTTGCTCTATGTATTCCAGCACACGCCTCTTTTATATTGTTTAGTCTGTAGCATAATGTGCATACAAGTTCCTATAATTTGAATGCAAAGAACCTTGTGAAAGTAGATAGAAATAAATGTGTTCAGTTTGCATTCAAATGCAAAAGGAAACTATTCAAGACAAATACCGTACTACAAATTGCATACAAGCAAACCAATGCATTCCTTTTTAGTAAGGGAGATTTCAGTGCTTTTGTAACACTGTCTGCCATAGCAGGGCAATTACACAGCAACTAACCACCCACCCCTGAGTCCTCGTTCTGTGAGCCTAAGCATGTAATTGAAAAAGCCAGAAGTACATTGAAGAGCCACCTGTTTCCTCTTAAGATTATATAAGGATGTAGATATCTCACTTCAGAAAATCTTAAGAACACATGCAAGTATTTGCTGATTCACGAACACGAACAATTTATCTCCAAGGTTACCTGCTCTGTGCAGCAGTCCTCCTAAAACACAATGTAAAACATTTTGTAAGCAGCGTGGAAACCTCAGAAACTTGACAGTGGCTCTCATTTTGGAGCATGTCCTGTGCTCCGTCTCACACATAGCCATTTCCTTCCTGAGGTCTTCCTGCCCCGCTCTTCCTTATTGATTATGAAAATCTATGAAGATTGAAGACGCCTTAAGGGCACATTCAAATCTGAAGAGCAGTCAATGCGGGCTGCTGGAGCCGGAGACAATCAACTTTCATTTCTTCTTGAGCAGGCTAAAACAAAATGGTTGCCCTCTGAACTAGGGGCAAAGTGTGTTTTCAGTGTCAGCTATTGAAAACATGAAGAAAACAGCTATTTTGAAAGGAGTTTGTCTGAAGACTATTTATGTCCCAGGTTTGTGCTAAAGGGCAAACTTGCATTTTTGACAAATGGGACCATTATACTTTTTGAAAAACGCTTCTGAGAAGTGCCTTTTAAAAAGCTTCCCACTCTATTATAACCATTTGAGATTTTAAATAGGTCAATATGAACACACCAACTTCTATGATTATCCGCTGACAAAAACTTTGCCTGCTATGGGCAAAATAACATCTGAATATGAAGTTCAGACCTTCCTATTGGAAACAATGAAAACAAACTAAATAAAAGTTTGCTAAAAATTCAAAGGCAACAAAAAGCAATGTGGAAATGCTAAACAAAAAGACTACTGGTATGCTAATATAAGGAACATTATGGCTTGTCTTTATCTCAGAATTCAGTGCAAATACAGAAATTTTCAGGAGTAGGAAGAGGGGGCTGCTCCACAAGGGCCGACGAGCCGGGAGCCAAGGGAGATGGCAGGGCAGGTGCAGGCAGTGCCCTCACTGACAAAGGCAGAGCCCCACAGCACCGGGACAAGACGAGCCGAGCGTGTCTGGTGACGGTAATCAGGGTCAGGCAACGGTCCAGATTGCCACCAAGTCCATAGCGATGAGGCAGGCCTGAGGTCAAGCCGGAAAGTCAAGTTGGCAAGAAAGGGTTGGGTCCAGATCAGTGAGGCACAGGCATAGCTGCTACGTAGGTCCAGCATGGGCCAAGGGAAAAGGCATGAACTTGGATGCAGATCCAAGGTCACAGCTACCACCCGCTGAGGGCTGGCCCTGGGCAGCTGAACTCCAGCAAAGCACTGGCAGAAATTAAGCAGCACCTTCAATTCCTATGCAGAATTTCATTGATAAAAATAGCCCTTCGAGGACTGACACACAACAGAGAGAAGCTCCAAATACCAACGTCTGTTAACGTTTATGGTTCTTGTCTACATAGAGGGCTTCTGCTGCCTTTCATCAGCATGACATGCTCATCAAAGAAAACTCCTTTTATTCCCATTTGATTATTATTGCAGTTTTGGACTAAGAAAAGAAAGTTTAGAGATAAAAGCACACTATCACTAGTGAATGAGAGTTTTTTCTCTTTGCCTCTGGTTAGCTATAGATGGATCTCTGTGAGCATTGATACTCAAGTGACAAATTCAATACATGGGCCAGACTTGTTCTGTCATTTCAAGCTCCTGAACACAACATTTTGTGGTGTAAGTTCTTCCTCAGTGGTGGCTCCTTTATAGGGGCCACTTCATTCCTGCTGTTGCTGTGTAATGTCTAATTTTAGTAACATTCACGAGCTGACCCCAGAGCCTTTGTTGTTAAAATTGGAGTTACTCTGGTAGCTGAGGCAGGATCCTCAGCACTTGCATGGTTCAGGGCCTGGAAGGGGAGTAGATCCCCACAGAAAACCAGTGTATATTCCTACTGCTTCTGATTCAGCAGCAGGATTTTCCCAAACTGTCTGACCTTTTACAAGAATTTCAGATGAAACAGAAATACCATCAAGTTACAGCAGTCTTGGTGTCAGGGTGAGTTGGAAGCTTCCAAGCATGAAGCAGAATGACTGTCTTTGATACAATGATTTTGGATTCCTTCATCCATATATTTATTGTATCAAAGGGCCAAGCCTTTTTTGCTGCTTAGCCCGAGGAATATTTTTTCCTACTGGATATAGGTAGAAATTGAAATCTGAGGCCATTTAAATGTTCCCTTTTCACATGTCATGCTCACTTACTGCTGCTGATGGATAGCAGCCTTAAGATATTCTAGTATTTTCCAGTACTCTATTTAAAAGTTCTAGGGAAAAAAACAGGAAGAGGATTTTTGCCTTACTTCCTATTCCAAGAATGAAATTTGTTCTTCAGAGCATCAGCTTCTGAGCACACAGCCTCCATCTATGTCTCCTTACGTACAATGCTGTACAACTAATTTGGTGCGTGTTCTTTTTTATTTCTTTTGAAGCATTAGGCACAAAACGAGAGGGAAAAAAGGCAGTTACGGACTTTTTATCAAATATGTTACATCTTACATGCCTCTATTCAAAGCACAGACATCAAGTTTCTTAGTTCCTTTTGCAACAGACTCAGTGTATTATATGCAAAAATAGACTGGCCTGCCTTTTTCAGAGTACAATTATAGTCTGATCCCAATTACAGCAGTTATCTTCCCAGGAAAACTCTTATCATATTAACATATTGAAGGAGTTTTGCTCCGTTTTCTCGCTGAGTCCTGTGGATCTTTATGCATATATAAGGATTACTTGCATCAGAAAATCCATACCATTCCTGAATCAGGCCTCAACTGCTGAGCAATGCATTTGATCTGCTTCACGATCAAGTTATTCATTATTGATTGTCCTGGTTCCGGCTGGGACAGAGTTAACTTYCTTCCCAGTAGCTGGGGAGGGTGTGCTGTGTTTTGGGTTTGGTATAATAGGAGCGTTGATGGCCCATTGATGTTTTGGGTGCTGCTGGGTGGTGCTTGCACCGGGGACTTTTCGGCCTCCCATGCCCTGCCAGGTGCAGGGGAAGCTGGCGGGGGGAGCATAGCCAGGGCGGTTGACCCAGCTGGCCAGTGGGGTATTCCATACCATGGGACGTCATGCTCAGTATAAAAACTAAGGGGGGAGGGGGGGCCTGGGTCCCGGGCTCTTGTTTGGTTCGGCGGGTGGTGAGCAATTGCATTGTGCATCGCCTGCTTTGTATATTGTTGTTGTTGTTATCACTGTTGCTATTACTGTTCTACTTTGTTTTAGTTCAGTTATTAAACTGTTTTTATCTCAACCCACGAGTTTTCCTACTCGTGCCCTCCCGATTCTCTCCCCCATCCCACCGGAGCTGGGGGGTGAGCGAGCGGCTGCGTGGTGTTTAGGTGCTGCCAGGGTTAAACCACGACAGTCCTTTTTGG